>VZRW01004844.1:0-140083 GCA_013398125.1 Aegotheles bennettii
AGCCATTCATTGATCTGTAATCTGATAATTAATCTGTAATCTGAAATTTTCTCACAATACAACAAAAACACCTCAGAAGACCTGCTTAGAGGTTCAAGCAATAAACTTGTGACAATTCCTACTTATTTGAAAGAGTTTCATTTTCTGCAGAATATGTTAATATCTACTGTATGGACAATTTGTAGTGTTCAGGTGGCCTATCTAGTTCTAGGCTGGCTAGTTCAGAGACTTTCCCACCAAATTATTTACTGGTCACACAGATCAGTAGAAAGTCTAGTTATCTGAGTAATATTTACATAACACAGGCTTGGTAATCAACACTAATAAAGTCTAGATATTAGGAGTGGGAATTTAACTGTTCCTTTGTTATTAAATGCAAATATGTTGGAGCCAGATGATCTTTAAGGTCCTTTCCAATCCAAAATATTCTGATGCTGTGATTCTATAAATGTCTCAGGATTATATTTCTAGAAGTTAGATAATCAGGACAAGCAAATTAATTAGGTGAATTATTGCTCATTCTAAAATACACTGAATTGAATACACCCATAATTTCTATTTAAGGATAAATCATTTAGGATAAACAGATTGGTGTTAATTTTTTTTGTTTATTTGTGCTAAGAATATTAACGATCCTGCAGCAATAAATATTGAAATCTAACCAAAAAGTAATCACCTTCCAAAACAAATTATTTTGGCTTCGCGCTGTGTTGAGACTTTCTAAATATTTCTGAAGATTCACCTACCTGACCCATAGGTGTATGCTGGAGCTTCAGTATCAAACTGTATGAAAAATGGAAAACTGCCAAAGGAAAAGCTGGACACAGCTAGCACTTAAAATTACAAAAGTATAAGCTTTACACATTCTCCTGTTCAGCAGCCTAATCTGAAGCAGAAGAGTATACTACCATTTCAGCAGCTAGAGTTCTCTCCAGTGTTACATTAGTACCATTTATCAAGAGAGCATTTATTTTAAATAACAGATATGTGTCACTTGCTGACTGCCAAGTACAGAAAATGGTTATGGTACTGAATGACACCAAAACACAATCTCCTTTCTCTTTCTCTTTTTCCACCATGACTAAGAAAAAAGAATGTCATTAAAAGATCAAGAGTTCTTATATGATTGAGGAAGTGAATAGTCTGCAAATTAGCCTTCGTGAGCAATTTCAATACCTGTGTATGTCTAATTCTACTGAAAACAAAAAATCTCAGCCAACTTGCAGCTCATGGAAGCTTAGTTAAAAAAAAAAAAGAAGAGTAAACTTTGAATCTAGCTATAATTTTTTATATCATCACCTTGAAAATTTCACATAGTAAGGAGAAGTAAACAGCTAGTTAGATAGGGTGACCAAGATATGAAACTTGGAGCAATTGTTCAGCTTGGTTTTTATCAAAAGTGGATTGAAATCAGTCTTTTTCAAGCTTATTCCAAGATAGATATTGAAAACCCAAACCCATGCTTGTCAGCACTTGAAAATTTTGCTTCTCAAATTAAGTAAGCTCCCATATCTTTTCAGTTATAAAATCAAACGCTCATCTTCCTTATATTACAGCAGTTATCCCCTACCATAAGAATGAGAAAACTGAAAATTTTAATCAGTAATTTCTGTGTGTCTGCAATTATGAGTGCCTGCATCTCTAGACCAGTTCCCCTGTGAACTGCATCAGGTAGGGGAGGGCCAGCTCATGTTTTGTGGTGCCAGGGTAAAGAGCTCTGCACCACAACTTCAGGCTTCATGTGGCAGAGCAGGGAGCCAGGGTTGAATACATGAAGAGGCACTGAGGGTGTTAAATCTGGCAGCAAGATCTGAGGGTTTGTGCAGTTTATTGCCTCAGAGTTGTAGGTCACTAAAGCATGGAAGCTCCATGATCCCTAACGTCCCTCATTATTACAGGCAGAGAAACTGTGAAAGAAATGAAGCAATGTACTCTGAGGCCACAGGAAAGTTCAGAGCCAAAACATAAATGTGGTGGTCTCTCTAAGGCCTGCAGTTGTGACTGGATTATAGACACCACCATGACACTGCAAGCTACTTCTGGTGCTTAAGAGGTTTGAACTCTTCTAAACAGTACTGTCAAGCTCAGAAAAGATAAAAACTCTCTCCTCCAGATCTGGCTGTCCAAGATCTGTTTTGTCCTGTCTGTTCTGTTCAGGATCTGTCTTCAACGCTACTGGAAGAAGGAAAGTGAAATGTACATTCAGGAAAGAGGTTGATCTTGAAGTGCAAACAATTCTGCCAAAATAATGAACAAGAGGATAAGCCAGGTTGCATATTCATCTTTGAAAGCTACGGAAAACTACCACATCAGCTTAATTTATTAGCAGTAATTGATGCCACATGGCACTGTTCAAGGAAGTCAGCAATCTGGCCATTTTTTTCAATGATACAACATTTTCTGAGCTATTTGAACCATTTGTTTACAGGTTTAATCAGGGGCAAGGGGATAGACATCTGAGACATCAATTAAGAACTGATATTTAAGGGGAAAATATTTTATCAAGTAGAAACAATCCACATAACATAAGAAATTTAATACAGCCAATCCCATTCACATACCTGTAGCATTCAGACTTTGTCTCCCAAGTCCATGTCAAGATGTTTTCAGATGGGTCGACACACAAACAAAGCACTGTAAAGTTTTTAAAATAACAACAGTGTCTTCAGAGTTTTAAGGGTTTTAAAAGAAAGCAAGCTAACCATTTGTAAAACACAAAGAGCCTTCTATTAAAAACATTTTTAAAGACTTTATATACAGTTTTATATTCACAACTGCATGTAGGTATAGTAGTGCCTCTATGCTGAGATAGAAACATGTCACAACACAGATATTTCTTCAGTAATAATAAATGTCGGGTGAACTTTGAATTTGGCAGGATTTAAAAAACAAAATAGAACAAACATATATACCCATGTATAAAACTTAGTTTAAAATTAATAGTGGTTACAATATTTGTCTGAAGTAAAGTTTATTTGAGTTTTCATTGTATGAGATATTAAACTTCATTCAGTTGTCTAGGGGTTTGAGATAGCATATTAGTGCCATTTAAAATTATTTGCCTTAGGATTAACATGAGGTTGAGTAAACTATCATATGTAATATACAAAGATACAAAGATACAAAGATACAAAGATACAAAGATCTTTTCCACAATTATTCTGCAAAAAGTGTCGACAATTTCATTTTTAATGATCTCTAGGTCTTCCACACACATACTTTAATCAACTTACCTCCTGTGTCTCACTGTTTTCTAAATGGTGTTTCTAACACCACAGAAAGAGTATGACAAGGGTTTTTGAGTTAATACCTGAAGTTCTCATGCTATAATCTCAGACATCAATTTATTTCAGCTGTATCTGATTTTTGAAACTATGGCTTCTGACAGTGTTATCTGCCGTTTTATAACCAGCTTCTGTTGCAGGCAACTGAAATAGCTATTATTTCTTCCTTTCTGGTAAATTCAATTAGCTTTCAAGCTTGAATTACCTTTAAGTTTCTCTTTTTTGCTTCTTGTTCTCATATTAAAACAATATTTTTTCCCCTGAGTGTTTCCTCTGCCTACCGTAAGACAATGTTTTTGCTCTGTAAAACCTAACACTAGTGTTATTGTGTATCTGTTGATTTTCTATTACCATTAACCTTTTCTCATCTTTTCAATACACATTTATGGCCTAGACTTCATATACATTCAAGAATTACTATTTTCTTTCTATGAAACTCCAAGTAATTAAAGATTAAATTAACTTTTTAAGCTATCATTAAGCTAGCAGGAACACTGTAATGTGTGCTGCATTTAACAATAACATCTGCAGCTTGGCTGTGCTTTTGTCTGTATACTGAAAGATGTATTCTGAAATGTGTAACACATGAAAAACAACAAGCTAACTTTAGTAGAAAAAATAATGCAGTACACAATGTTTTCCTATTGAAAAAAAATTGTTGTTTTTCTTTTTTGCATCTGCCAAATTAGACAGATTCAGGTTTTGTCTGGGCTTTTCCCATGAGGAGGAGAAACTGGTGATGGAAGTATGGGTTTCTTTCTTGGTGCTTATTTCCTACGAAGATATAAACCCATTTTCCTGGAACATACCAGAAAACAAATGAAGGGGCTGTGTCTTTACGTGGTGCCCCTCCAGCAGCATTCAACACTCACCTCTCACAGGGACATTTTTTGGGAGGACAGCCTCTTCTTGTCCCTAGGTCCCTCTGCCCTGACTGTACTGACAGGGAGAGCACACTTGAATGTGAGATTCCATTTTCGTAACCAGAAGATGCCTTTTCATAACCAGATGAGTCTGTCTGGAGAGGCAGAACTCAGGTTGGAACCAGTTGCCCCTTCCTGAAAAGGCCCTTGGTGCACTCAGATGCCAGCCAGAGAGAGACTCAGGTCTGTAGGCCAAGCAAGTTTGGACTTGGCTAGTAACCTGTACTGTGAGATAGCATAACATTATGTGTGTAGCCTTGTCTCTCTGTATCAGATTTAGGTATCTGCACAAAACAGGAATTAGTGAAACTAGTGACTCCACAAGACTTGGTATTTCTCAATCACACCAGCTCTGTGGCTTGTGGTTACCCAAGTTAAAAGATCAACATCAAAAAATTGTCAAATAAGAAAAAGATTGTCTTTAACCTATTGACATCAGAATTCTAGCTTATAGCATGAACTCACAAAAAACAGCATTGGTACAATCAAGGGGACACCATTTTATAAAGGCGGGAGAAGGCAGCCAGAGGAATGACACTGGAGGACAAACTAGACTGGATTTGCCAATGAAGTCAGTTTGTCACCAAGCAACAGCCTAAAGTGAACACTGTGACTGAGATCATTCACACTGTTTCATGTTCTTTAACTTATGCACAATAACTTTATACCTATAGATATTTGTCTTAATTTTCCTGAGTGTCCCCCAGACAAATAAGTTTTTATCACATCAGCCAAAGCTGCAAAACATAAAACCTTTGATAAACATGGTTCTAGAGTGTCATATCATGATTTTCAAAAAACTCAGGGAAATGTTACTTCCATAGAAAGTAAATGATTGAATGAGAGTGACAGAAAAAAAAAAAAAAAAGAAAAAAAAAGGTGTTATTGAAAAGAAACTACCTAAGTTCCTTCAAATCAGTAACTATATCTGGACATTAACTGGAATGGTAACAGGAACTACAGTCAGAAGTTTTACGCCAAAGGTCCTTTTTGCACAACTAGATCAAAAACTCCAAGAAAGTGTGTTACAGTACAGGAAATCTCCAGGGGAAAATTGTTCATCCCTAGACTACCTTTACATTGGCAAATCAAATGTGTGAATGATCAATCTCTGACACAAATTCCAAAACACAATTAATGAATCTTGTCTCCACTATTAAACTCTCTTACATGCAAAACCAGGGCAGTCAACTCCAGACTCCCTGTTGGGAACAAGATTGGCTTATATGAAGCCATGAATCCGTGCTTGAGGACTGTTTGATAGAGTGCTAGAGTAGCCCAGTCCCAAAGTCTAAGAGCTTTCCAATTAAAGAAATGATTCATAGTAATTGAAAATGTTCCTCTTACAGGCATAAGCACCAGGTAATTAGAATATATGTCTAACATTTGATGTGAGGGAGTGGGAGAGAGAAATAAAGTCACAATGGTACATATTACTACTATAAGCACGACACAGTATCTAAGCTTTGATCAATTTATACAGTTGAAGACAGAGCAGGAAATACATTATACATTCTTTAATCATACATGTAAATCTAAGATAACAGGTCATCCAGATTTATCTCTGTGTAGAAAAGAGCTGATCCTATTTTTCTTGAAATACTTCTTACTAATTCTTGATAGAGCTGTAGTTGTTAATACACTTTTAAAATGTGTCTGTGCTTCAACAAGAACTAATCTTTTTTTTTTTCTTTCTTTGTGATAGTACTAAAATAGTTCAATCAAGTAATAAAGACTGTTCCACATAACATTTCTCATTCCAGAAAAGTCTGTATTTGTAGAGACAGTAGAGAACTAGAGCAGATTTTTGGCCAACATAAATTGTGATACATTATATCATTAATTAGATGAACATACTGAATCAAGGAGCTTCTTTTGAATTCCTAGCTTTACAGCAAAAGGCTTAATCACCTTGTGACTTTTGATCCTTTCAATTTTCATCAGTAATGTAAAAATAAATTGATGGTGAGCTGTTCACTCTAGCAGTTATGATGAGGTATTACTCTCGGATATAAAGGATGGGCCGTGCCATTTTTGAACATGTGGTTCATTTTTAGCTGAAAATACAGAGTTTGTATTGGGGATCAGAAGCACACCTGTACTCAGGACACCTGTGTGAGATATTACTGATTTCTGTACTAGCCTGTTGTAATTCCTAAAAGTCACTAATACAAGAAAGAGACCTTTGAAGACTGAAGACTCAGAACTCCTATGTGCAAATACTGCATGGCTTAATGTCTTCATAAGGAACAAATTTTCCCCCATTAATTAAAGTTTGAGGAAATACATTCTATAAAAGGTATGCACCTATAGATATGAGAATGTATCAGCAAGATAAAAATTAAATAATAATATGAGCATGATATGGTAGAGAGAACTTACTCTGTTCTTCTCTTCTTAGACATCCACCACTTGTCATTGTCCGATATAGAAAATCAGAAATATTTAATCTGTATTTGTACTGCCATTCCTGTTCTTGTCTCAGTTAATGGTAATTAACAAGAATTTTTATTGATTGCTACTTAGAGCTATTGAGAAAGAAAGTGGTAAAGTAATGATTTAGAGATGAAGCAAAATATTTTTGTTGAATGAGCACTATGAGCTATTACAGTTACAAGCAGAAAATTTTTTGATTTACAAAAAGAAATTAACACTCATGATAGATATCACTCTCTGATTGGCATTGATTGACAACTGGACAGCTAATTAACTGACATGTTAGATAATTTACTTTTTTAGTAAACTATTCACTAAATTATAACAAAACCATAAATGGACAACCTAAATATGCTTACCTAAATAGCTCTAATAAACATAGAAATGTAGGGCTGGGACCTTACATGGTCATCTAGGCCATTTCACTGATTCAGTGTGATGCAATACTTCAAAATGAAGGAAATAAATAAAAAATGAAAAATTTACACAGCATTCGTTTTTGCCATATTTTCCTCCTGGGGTGACAGTGGTATGTGAATAATATATTTTCCTCAATAAATCTGGGGCTGAGGATCTGAAATGTTCTAGCTTGAATATAGCAGATTGAGGAAGGTGATTCTCCCCCTTTACTCTTGTGAGACTTCACCTGGAGTACTGTGTCTGGTTCTGGAGTTCCCAACATAAGAGGGACATGGAACTGTAGGAGTGAGTCCAGAGGAGGGCCATGAAGATGATCAGAGGGCTGGAGCACATCTCCTGTGAAGACAGGCTGAGAGAGTTGGTGTTGTTCAGCCTGGAGAGGAGGAGGCTCTGGGGAGCCTTCAGGTACCTGAAGGAGGCTACAGGAAAGCTAGAGAGGGACTCCTTACAAGGGCATGTAGTGATGGGACAATGGGAAATGAGTTCAAATTGAAAAAGGGTAGTTTTAGATTGGATATCAGAAAGAAATTCTTTACTATGAGGATGGTGAGACACTGGCACATGTTGCCCGGGAAAGTTGTGGCGGCCCCCTCCCTGGCAGTGTTTAAGTCCAGGTTGGATGGGACTTTGAGTGACCTTGTCTAGTGGGAGGTGTCCCTGTTCATTGCAGGGGAGTTGGAACTAGATCATCTTTAAGGTCACTTGCAGCCCAAACCGTTCTCTGATTCTAGGTCAGGATGATGGAGCCAAGCTTTTTACAGTGACGTCCAATGATAGGACAAGGGGCAATGGATGGAAACTGGAGCATAGGAGGTTCCATGTGAGTATCAGGAAAAACTTTTTCACTGTGCGAGTGACAGAGCACTGGAACAGGCTGCCCAGAGAGGTTGTGGAGTCTCCTTCCCTGGAGACATTCAAAACCCGCCTGGATGCGTTCCTGTGTCATGTACTCTAGGTGACCCTGCTCTGGCAGGGGGGTTGGACTAGATGATCCTTCGAGGTCCCTTCCAACCCTAGAATTCTGTGATTCTGTGATTCTGTGATTCTATGAATATGGCTCAGGAAAGACTGAAAATACAAGGAAGGATCTTGGTTTCTTGCGATTACCAAAACCTAGTTTTAATGGTCCTTGATGTAAGTTAGTTTTAACTATCTGAAAAGTACTTGAAGACAATTAAAACATTATAAGCAGTCTTTCTACCTAAATGGAACAAAAAGTAGATTTGTATATGCTTCGGGTAGTGAATTGAACAATAGCAGAGATTTTTAGTATGATTACTTATGACCGTAATGTAATAGGGGAAATGAAAATTTGGCATAAGTAATCATGTTCTAATAATTACAAGCTCAATGACACCACAGAAAGATTTATGGAGTAGGCAAAACATTAGGTGGATCAATAAAAACCTCCAGGCCCAGTGGTGTTATCTTCTGTACTCTACTTCCCCCTTCTAAGACTGCTAATTGTACTGCCATGCCTCATGGATTTAAGGCTTATATTCTGTTGAGGAGTGATCTATGCAAAATTATTGAAGACAAAAATTTAATGAAGCATAATAAAATCTAGTTAAACCCACATCTGCTATGTGATTTTTATTTTAAACCTGATTTCAGACTCAGTCATGATGTTTACAGCGTTTAGTTTCATTTACCAGAAATCTTTGAGTCTCACTATCAGCACCTGGCAGATAGCTGGCAATGTGTAAAGACAGAGTGTACAGCAATTTCTCCTGGAAGAGTTAAGACATATATAGTACAAGATGGACTGTTTACTCTGTACTTAATTCTGTGCATTTGTGCTATATTTCGAAGACTTTACCACCAATCCTCTCTTTTCTGTAAGACAACAGGTTTAAGAGAGAACAGAAGATTGTTCCTTCTCTATATAGCTCTATATTACTGAGAAATTAAAGAGCACTTTTGTGGTATGAAAGAACTAACTTTAAGGCTAATATCTGAATTAGCATAAAGTACCTCCCAAAGCTGTAACTTCTAACCTCTTTTTGACCTGCTTTTACTAAAGATGTTCTTTTTTTCTCCAAGAAAAAAGGAAGCTAAATATATTCTGCTCTTTTCAGCAGCACACAGATTTCAGGAAGATGAATCCCCAGTATATGGAAGGGTATGATTTTTCAAAGCACGGAACAGAATCAGGCTAACTAAGTACTCTTTTAACCAATTTTTACAGTTGTACAAAGTTTTACAAGATCTTACTGAAAATTAGGTAGAACTTTTAATGAAACACTATTCTAAAGGTATAATTCAATTGGTATAAGACTACTTGTCCAGAAAAATCCAAAAAGGCTTTTCAGTGCAGCAGACTAATAAGGTCCTTTTTGAGCCCCTGCAGAGCAGGGTGCCTATTGAAAAGATAGCCCTCCTGACAATTTTAGAGGCACTTGGGTAGTGCCTTAAATGCAAGTGTGAGGAAATGCGTATCAGTTCAAATAGGCTCAATAAATCAGTACTTTGAAGGAGAAGAAGTATTGAAGAAAATCTGTTACAGTAAATGGGATTTATTTTGCAGACAGCTGTTTGTAAAAGAAAAGTTACAATTAGAAAGTAAATTTAAAAAACATTAAGAAAAAACATTTGAGTTTGACATAGTATATTCTCATTATGACTTTTACTGCCTTGGGAAAGGATTTATATCAAGGCAATTAGGGTCCTTACCGGCTCGCACTGACGTGAGTTAGTCAGCTAATAGTTCACTACTGTCATACTCTGTTTTTTTTTTTTTTATTTCTGTATTTGGTGTCTTTTTGCATCCTGAATGCCAGCTTCACTGTAGACACCAATTAAGCTTTGGGAGCTAATCTCATTTCTGAAAAGATAGAGTAGTTCTTTTAAGAAAGGCCTTGGATAAAATCAGATGTACACTTCATTTTTTTATACTAGTAATTTAGTTGTGGCAGTGAGGACTTATATTAATGCAGCAGTGAGATCTGAACTTTGAATGGGATTAAATCTTTCAATCTAACCCATTAAGAGGAAAAATTAGTACAAATTTAACTGAAGAAACGTCTGAGGATAGTGGAATTAATACATATTTTGCATGTGAAGTTAATCCTGTTGCTGAGGGAACAATTAAACTGATATTTCAACTATTTTCTTTTACCTCTTATTTTTCAGAATTCCTTTTGTTCGTTTACTACCATTCCATATACTCTGAGCTTCAGACACCAATACACATCCCAGTATATCCTTAGATTCATGCCTCTTTGTTATAATTAAACTCACACATTTAATCCCCTTAATCAGTTCACTATTTGGTTCTGTCCATGCAAGGATTAGCCCATAACAGTTCCTCAAATCATCAGCTAATTTCTCACTCCACTACAGCCGTGTGTCACCAGCTGCAGACTGTGTGGAGTGTTGGACAGCAAAAATTCAAGTCAGAAAAATGGGAAACTATGACCAGGAAGACATGCCCTTAGAAAGGAGGAAAAGTCTGCTTCTGCTCTTCTCTCACTTCCCTGTCGTCTACCTACCAGGCTTCTGCATTTCAGAGAACATGTGCATCTCTCCGTGGAAGCATTTCCCAAACAAAGCTTTCTATCTCTAACAAGGAGTTGAGGAAGAATTTGAGGAAGAAGATCCATTGTCTCCTATCGGCACGTCTTCTTCTTATGAAGAACTATCTTCCCTCATGTGAACCAAATAAATTTGCTCCTCATCACATTTAACTTTCCTGCTGAAACAGGTCAAATTCCTCAAGCATTTTATGCGGATATGCACATTTGTGCACATACACACTGAAGTCTGACAGCCACATGGGATTAGGAAACCGGTGAAAAGAGAGCGAGAAGTAGAGGAGGAGAGCCAGGAATCTTTGCAACTGGACCTCCAAGGAGAGAAAGGGGGTTGCAGTGTGTCTGGGGAGCTGGATGGGTCCTGCGTGTTGAAGGGCACACAGTCAGATTGACTGTACTGAAGGGCACAGAATTTAGGGCAGAGCACAGTGTTCTAGGAAATGTAGTCTTGTGAGGTAATATCCAGTGATAACTAAACTGTCTGACCTTGCAGTAGTACAAAGCTTTACCTTACAAACAAAATGCAGTATAATATCTCACCCTAAAATGGTAGAATTTTCAGAAAGATTTCATAGGATGCTCATGACTTTCACATCAATGATGTTACAGTCTTGTTCTGTTTGATTACCAAGTGTCACTCCAGTGGTTAAATAGTTCTTTAACTACCTAATTATTTAATAAGAAAATAAATAAATAAATTTTATTTGACTTAAGATTTCAAGGGGGAAAAATATCAATTATTCTTAATTCAATAGTTATTTACTTAGTAATCATTTACTAGTTTTGGAAATGTTGTTAGGCTTCAGAGTCAGATTTGTTTGGGTTAATTGAATACTTTTAATTAAGACAGCTGAACCCAACCCTTCAAACTTTAAACACAACCCCAAAGGCAGCACATGGTTAAAAAAAAGTTCAAAGAAAATCAATATTTGAAGTACAACATATACTCTATTGGTTTGCCAGCTGAATTAGTACAGAGGTTAATAATCACACTTTAGAAAACATTGACATAAGTTTAATTCCCTTTTTTGGATGAGGTTATTAGTCAAATTAATTGGTGCCAGTCCCCAAGAAGGGCAAAAATAGTAACTTCATTATTTATAATAGCATTTCACAGAGATAACTCTAAATATATGCAAAGACTATACTCTCAGAAAGTGTATGTTTTGCTACTGTAACATGATAAAATTATGTTACGCTTCTTCAGAAGACACATAAGTATTATCTGTTTACAAACAAAAATGTTGTCTCCTACAGAAAAAAATTCAAGATGTGCCAAACAAGTAAATCTTCAGTCATTTCTCAAGATATTGAATCACATTATCTTTTCCTGCTTATCTGATTTGCACAAATACAAGTCAAAATGAAATTCTGTTTGCAAAAATGTTCAGGGAAACAAACTTCATGATAATTCATGAGAAAGGTGCTCAGAAGTCATATGGAAACTGTGATTTTGAGTATACAAGGGAAAAGAGACAGAATCTGGAAGAGGATCACTAAAGAGATAAAGAGGTAAAGAGTGAGGCTATGAAAATGCTGCTGTCTAAATATGTTTATTTGTTATGACAGTTCCCAACAAGTTCATATTTGGCCTATCAGCACAGAATTTTATACCATGTCTGAAAGTCAAAGGCTTTGTAACACCCTTTGTAGATCAAGGGGGCAGTGAAACAGGCTCCACACAAAAAACACTTCAGGTCTGTAAATAAAGTTTTTGTTTCCTCTGGCAGAAAGGATCTTCTGGGGTTTTTTTGTGTCTGGTGTCACACTAATGCCAATACATACCTTTGAAATACATAGAACCACTGTATACCTAAATAACACTCCACACATTAATTGTTGAGTCCCAAATTGTTGTGTTCTGCGTGTACTAATTCACATTCTGTTTAACAAAAAATCTTTAGTTCTGTAAATTCTAAACATGGAAGAGACTCTTAGGTCACCTAACCTGGCCTGCAGATCTAGAACAACAGAATTTAAAGAATTGCATTCTTGTATTTCCCTTTGAAACCTAATAACTGGTGTTTGATTGAGATATGGGTATATTATGAACTCAAGAAAATCCATTTCTACTATGAAAATATTAAGATCCTTTGGATTCAACATTTTCCATGATGTACTTTGTAACTACTGATCACTTTTACAATTTAAAAAGTCTGACATTTTACATTTTAATTCTACACCATGAGTCTCCTTTTATCTAATGTCATATTAAAGATACATGTTGTATACAGGATTTTCTGTCTATGAAGATACTTAAATAATAATCAGATCATTTCTCAGTCTTTTATTCACAACATATAAAGAATGAGTTTATATGATCTCTGAATTATGTAAGAATTTATTTTGAAAGGAATCTCCGCAGCTTATTTAGTCCAACCACCTGTACAAAACAGGGGTATCTTCAGCAACGCTGATCGTATTTGTCAAAGCTTGTGCAGTCAAGTTTCGCATATCTTAGAGGTCAAAGATTCTGCAACCTCTCCTGAAAGCCTATTTCAATGTTTGCTCACTCTTACAATGAAAATATTTTTTATATCTATTTTGGTATAACTAGTTTATAACTATTTTATAACTAGTTTATAGCTTTGCTGCAAGTGTGGATGTTCTGCAACTCCTCCCTTTTAAGATACACTCTCTAGCTCTGAAATCATGTTTCAGGTTATTTTTTATGCTTTCTCTGATTTCTCAAGAACCTTTTAAAACATTCTGGTCACCAGATGATTAATGCTCTGTTATGTGGATCACCAATGTTGTAGATGTTGTTGAATCACTGAACCGCCTACATCCTTCCTGTCTGCATCCTCCTTTTTGCCATTATACCACCCTAGTTGCATTTATTGTGTTTCATGGACACTATGACTGTCATATCCTATTTGAGTCATTGTTTTTTGGAATATGTAACCTAAAACCCACAACAGTCTACAGTCAATGGGCTTAGGTGTATAGGTCTGACTGTTTGGAATCATGTTTTTTTTTTGAAGGCTCCTGGTTATTGAAAATATCTGGGTTGTTTCAATATGGCCATATAGATTCATCACTGTTTGTCACTTTAGTATGTCTTAGTTCATCAGTACTATTTTAAAATACATTTGATTTTCAACAGCAGCAATTCTATACTTACTTCCAGAGCATTCACAAAAACGTTAATAACATTTTCCCTAGCACTGACTCCTGAGAAACCAGAAGTAGAATCAAACCTTTTGGTGGGAATTGTCAGAGAATCTGCTTTAATCCATTTAATGTATGTAATTCTCAAGTGTTAATTTAATACTGTAATATCATGGGGTATCAGGTCAAATACCTTACAAAACCCCTTTACATCTGTGTACCTGCCAGCATTACCGTAACTATGACTGCAAAATACAATATCCAGGATTTTCTAAGACCTGCTTTCACTAAAACCATGTTGATTGACATTAACAATATTCTTATAATGTAATTCTTTATTGACTAAATCCTAAATCGACATTTTCAATATTCTCCTTTGGTCTGTTGCCAGACTAATTAATCTGTGATAATAATTACAAGAGTTGTTTTAAAGTAGTCATATTTATTCTTGTGCAGTCTTTTGAAATTTACTTATTCATCTGTGACCTAGCCATGAAAATGATTTTGTAAATATCCCAACACATATTGCTTTCCATGTTACTGTAATCTATGAGTGCCTACTTTTTGTAACTATAACTGAAAACTGAAATACTATTTTTACAATATTAAAAAGCTCACATTGTATTAAAAGAAGTCTATAGCTATTCAGTCTGATACTTTTGAAAAATACTTCACTATGATAATGTAATGTTGAATATAAATAATTTTAACCAAATTCAGCTTATCTGTCAGATGGCACAATTATATGACATGTGTTACACAACTACCCATACTAACCGGAATTTTGATATCATTGAATACTTTATAAACTGTGTTGTGGAACAATACTTTATAAGCTGGAGAGTGATACAGGGCAGAATGTTGTTTTTTTTAGTTTAAAATTTGATATCCATTGTCCATGTTCAGTTCTATAACTTGAAATTATATTTATGAAGAATTAAGTAGTCAAAAATATGAGTTTAACTAATCTGCAGTGAAATGAATAAAATGGCTCAATTTTGTTGTGATTATAATTATGCTACTTTTATTATGGACTTCAATGTAAGGACACAAAAATTCAAAGGTATAAATTTGAGTGCCTGCAAGATACTAGTACTTTAGACAAGTTTTAGTTGACAGGAAAATCTTTGAGACATTTGAGTATCTCCACTTCTTCTTAAATAGTGTTCTGGTTCTTATCATCAGTGAAATCAAACCAGAACTGGGTGAAAATAGAGAATTATCTTTGAAGTGTCGATGCTTGGAGTTTTATCTTTACACATGGAGAACAAATGCCTATTTGTGTGTTTTAAGGTGCCAAATAATGTCAAAAATTAATATTCTTCAGTTAGTCATGTATAGCAGAAGTTCTGATCCTGTGATTTACTACTTTCTGGTGACATCCCTGACATCATGGAAAGAACTCATGGAATGAGTTTGGTTCATCTAAGAATGAAAGACAAAATGAGTGAGTAAAGGGAAATGGGAAAATCATACATTTTCAGAGTTACAGAGAGTTCTCCAATTCTGCTGTTGCTAAAAGAATTTGATAACCAAACACTTGTGAATCACCATGTAAGTTTGGAAAACTGACTGGTTTTCAACAAAACTTGTTTTGCCAGAGAATGAAGATTTTTAGCTTTGATTGTGACAGCCAGTTAAACTAAAATCAGAAACTGAAGGATGTGATATATTTGTGCTAACTTCCAGTGATTTCCAGGAATATATTTTGTGGCTGATAGCTGTGTCATATTATTGCTTCATAATACCACTCTGCTGTTATTTGACTGTTGCCTGATCATTGAAAGCATGAAACTGCAGAGAAATCATATAGAGAAAAGAAAAATTATGCTATCCATTATGCTATCCATCTATTGGCCAATTGAAAAGAATGCAGGGGCAGCTGGATTTTCTGTAAAAGCTAAATGGTTTATTCTTTACAAAAAATAAGTAAGATAAGGAAGCTGGATAGTCATAGGCGAAAAACTTCATGAAACTGAAGGCTGTGTAAATGCCTTTAATATTCTAAGTCATTAGCCTGTTCACCTTCAATTATTTAATTTCTCTCATACTCAGAAAGAATCAACACATCTTTTTATTAAGGGGAATGTTCTATTATTCAACAAAATATAAACCTGCATTACAGTTCAAACTACTGTTCACTTCCAATTCAAATTAATATTTGTATAATTTATACAATCAGATAATTTTTCAAGAATCAAGATGATGGAACAAAATAAAACAATAGTATCAAAATACTGCCAGAGTTGTGGCAGGTAGTGAATTTGGAAGCCAGTTCCCTAGAATATTGGATAAGATATGTGCAATTAATCATCCTTTAATTGGTAAATGTAATCATTAACATAAATTCATTAATCAAAGTAAGTTCTTGTTACCTGGAAGTACTGCCATTTACTGAAAAATAAGCTTTGTCTTTCATTTGGTCTACAAAAACAGTAGTTTGTGATTTATAGTAGAATATATAGTGTAGTAGTATAGTAGAAAATGAATATTTCAAAATAAATTTATTGAAAATATTCACTTAAACGAATCATATATGTTAAAGAATAAAATTAACTCAGACTATAATGGTAAATATATGTATTTTTCTAATTTAATTGAAAGCAAATCTTAAACTGGGACACTGGTTGCAGGGTTGGTTCTACATGTCTGAGCAACACCTGTCTTTCGCTGTTGATATATAGACATTCATGGCTTTACATATTCAGTAGAAAACATCAGCACATGATCTTGCATCTGAATGCAGAACAAAATTAGTATTTGGTCAACCAGTAATGAAGGGATATTGCCAGATGGATCCTACCAGGTGTTAGCAATTAATTGTTGATACATTTTGGCCAATATTTAAAGGGATATTAAAATACATTTTTTCTGCATGAGATTGTTACATTATATTGATGGTTGCTGGACTGTATGAGTTTTCCTTTTCTACCTTACACAAAATGTTTAAAATAGATCCTTCTGAAGAAATCAAAGACATCACCTCTGGCAGGTTACTATGTGACCTGTTGAAATCAGGATTTGGAAAAGATTATTTCAGAATGTATTTTAAATAGGAAAAATGGTCGCATAGGAATGTGCTTTACATTCTCCTTCAGCTTATTTGCAAGTTTTTCTCTGCTCTCTTGTTTAAATGCATGTTTCAACACCAGCCATAAGGCACTAATAAAAAATAACAATAAAAATAAACAACCTCTTGTTGATGGTCTGATTATGGTTTTGAAATGCTTGAGGACAAGAAGAAATACAATTTACCCAATCTATGATTTACATGATATGATACAAAAATTTAGCTGACAACATTGATACCCTCTGTTTTGCAAGATTAGGGACAGCAGTAGAAAAGCCACCACAGAGGCTTATTCACACTGTACCAGTAATGCAATGTTTATCAAGCCTATCCTTGGTACCATAGCTCATTCTTTGCCAAGTCAATTTCAGTCTCTCAGCTGGATGGCAAACAGCAGTGGCAGTGGTTTCTGTGACATAAATATTTGTCTATAACATCTAACCTGTGGGAGCTGGGCAGAGACCACCTCTGGTTTCCAATCCAGTTTAGAACTGATACAGTGATATGACCAAATGAACTTAAATACTGCATTTTGTTTCTGTTTCTGCTAAACCAAATGAATTTTATTTTTGCAAAGCCTGAAAGTGATCTTTGAGCCTATTTCTCCTCAAACGTACTTTTGAAAGGACATTAAAATAGAGCTAGACGCTAAATTCCCCTTCTGTAAGAAACAATCTTCACAGATTGCCCTCTCATTCTATCTTGCTCTTCATGAAGAAAAAGCAAAGGTGGGATTCATTTTACCTAACCTTGGCATATAGAATTTGAGAAGGCTAAGCATAAACTAGTAAAATGTGTCCTTTTTCAATCAAGAGAGAAAAATAGGGACCTCCAAAGAGTGATTCCTTTGACCTATTCCATAAACATATTTTACAGTGAAATGATTCTCTTTCTGCATCTACTTTATACTGACTATGGAAGGAGGCCAGGATAACTTACTTAGTCTTAGAAAACTACCTATATTCTGTGTACATTAGGTGATAAATTATTTTATCTCCCAATTTCTTAAAAACATTGTTTCAAAAAGAACACACAAAATTTTTTGTCTAATGTCATACTACCCATGAAAGAAGGATTTTCTATCACTTCATCATTGTAAACAGATTCATATCTTTCTACCATAAACACCACAGTGTGGAGAAAAGTCTTGAGGCCGATGCTCAAATTGTGTTCAAATTTGATGTCTTGTGTTATACATAGGGTCAGACAAAAGGAAAGATTCAGTTCAAGTGCAGATGTCTACACATTGGTTTCTCCCACTAGAGAGATCTGAGGATCACTGTGTTTTTCCAGTGAGATTTTATATACCCTAGGGTCTCCTGTGCTGGTTCTTTCTACCTTTCTTGGAGGAGATGAATCTCACATTTGTCTTGTGTCACACCTGCAGATGTACCTTAGGGTATCTCAGATTACCATAGATGTCTGTGCAGCTAAATTAGGCCACTAGTTAATGTAATCAGTGGGATGTAAAAAGTAATTCACGTAAAGCTAATTATAAGCACTGTGTGATTTGGTTGCCTTAGAACAGGCATCCACCAGGATGCCCAATATTATCAGAGACATCTGCAAGGGGGGCAACAGGTACAACAGAGGGCTTCTGGAAGGACCTTCTGGTGCACAAATGAGACGTGAGACTGGATAAGGTCAGCTGAAATGCTTTCAAGCCTCTTCTGGATTTATTAAGTTGGCTTCTATTGGCTGTAATGAGGTGTTGAGCTACCCATCATGGCAATAGATAACTGTATGAATTGACCCCTAACTGTAAGTGTTTTATCTTGAGCCAAATTCTACTACAAAGTTTAGAAAGGTCTCTCTAAATTTCAGACATCAAAACTCATGTTCCACACTTCTGAAGCCACATCAAAATGGAGAAGGGAATGTACAGAATCAGAATTTGTATTCTCTATCCACTCGTTCTAGCTGGGAAAATGATCCCAGGGTGGCGTGTCAGAGCAAAGGGACTAGAAAACCACTGGGCATTTTGCAACTCTTCAGGCGTGGGAGTTTCTCTAGCAGTTGTAGATCCAACACTTCTCCACCATCTTCCCATTTTCAGAATAGAAAGCTTGGCTATGATGAAGGGGGCATGGACAGCACACTGCTCTGCTTCAATGATTTCTTGGCAAGATTTTAGCCCTCTCAGGCTTTACGTAGCTGAAGCAGCTTGACCAGTCCTGAAGTTCTCTTTTGCAATTCTGAAAGTTTAATTATATGTGGAATTCATAGCAATGGGGGTTTTTAAAGCTGCCTGGATATTTGCATCCTAGAGAACCTTTCTGAGTGCCTTTAGCAGGTCAGTGGGAAAACATTATTTCTGTGTATAAGAACCAACCATGGCCCTCTCTTTGTTCAGACAGTGCCTCAAGACTTAGAAGGAGAAGGTGTGAGATTTGAGAGTCATTCAGGCTCATCTAACTTCCATATGACAACACCTTGAAAATTAAGGACCTGGCATAAATAGGGTGGTTCAGACAGAAGAAATAGGGAAATTAGACTGGCTGTATTGTCAATGGGAATATTGAGGAGCCTCTGAAAGATAAAAATTCCACACACGTACAGCAAGAAAGACGTTAATTTAACTGGCTGAGTTTGAGGTGTGTTACTCTCTGGAGTTTAGGTGACTGAAATGGAAATGTACATTAGGCATCTGTGTCCATTCAGGTTTTCTATTAATAAAGCCAATTGGATAGAATTCCTTTTTTACAGCTGAAGAGAAAATGAACTTCTGAATCACTGTTTCATGACTAGGCTCTGTGTCACTGACACCTCAGCTGATGTGCTGGGTTTCTGCCAGCAGATGCAGGGGTCCCATTTGTCTACTGGCTTCCACTCTTGCTTCTTCTTCTATGTCCCATTACTCAGCTTGCCTTCTCCCTTACCTGAGCTCTGGCACTTAAAGTAGGTCTGGGATTTACTCTTCTCAATAGCAAATCAATTTTCTCAATTTTATCTATAGTAAAATACACGTAGCTACAACTGTTCCTTCAGAGAGACTAACTGACACAGAACAGTCAGTTCCGTATTATTAAACTCTTGGTCTATGAAAGGACCACATGCAAACAGCTTGCTGACAATTGCCTTTAGTTTGTGATAAATCCTTAACTAAGCCACCAGGCAGTAGCTAGATGTATAAGAGTACCTCCTGCTCCTTTTGACATTATTCAGACACTGTGCTGCCACGTACAGTGAAATCATGAAAGCAAAAGAGAACAAACAACAGAGTATGATTCTTTGGCCCATTCTTTCCTTCTGCTAGGACTTGGTTTCTTGCTCAGGCCTTTGTTTCTGATTTCCACCCTGGAACTAGTTAAATGGATTCCTCTTTGAGAATCTGGATCATAACCTCTGGCTGCAGGTACATGTCTGAATGACTTGTTTAAGGTCAATTTGCATTTGGGTGATTGTAACCACTGTAAAATATATATCTATCTTATGAATTCTTATATTCAGTTGGTTGTAATTCTTTTTATTTCTGAATGTCTGTGGTTTTGTTTCTATGTCCGTGTTTCTATGTGTGTGTCCAATTCAACTGGTTTGTGTACATATGTCAAACAATTATCATCTTGAATTATCATCTTAAGAATGTATGAAATGACATCTTACACTCTAAAGGTAACTGGCAACTGGTCTCAAGCATGGCCATCCCATCACATAGTCAAGGTCATTTGCACTGATCACACATCTGGCATCTTTTTTTATCACTGTGTATATTTGCTTTGCTGCAGAGCATTGTCTTTACACTTTTTAGGTTCCAGAGAGCAAGAAGTCCACTTTTTACTATTCTATTGGCCTGCACAGGGTCAGGAACATGTTTGATAGTGTGCAAGATGGTATAGAAGTTAACAGCAATTTAAAATCATGTATGTCTATTATCAACAGTATTAAGGGTTAATGAAAAATACTTCAAAACAATAGCAGACTTGAACTTAATGCATTCTTATCTGACTCTATAATGGATTACAACACAAGTGAGATGGTGCAAGTTACAAGAAAATACTGATACAAAGAACATGACTGTAAGCAGCCAAGAATCCCAGTTTTGTCTTTGACCTTTGTTCCCAAGTGAAAAGTACAGTTTTGGCTGCTGTTTTGTCTTCCACCTTTTGTCTTTCCAGAAAAGGGAAGATTCTTCTACTGCTTTCCATTTCTATCCTGTCCACAAAAGAGGCAAATAGTCACCTGCATCTTCTCTGACTTCAACCTGATCCCACCATTCTTTTCTGGTCCTAGTACGATAAGCTCTTTCTTTGGTTTTCACAGGTAGCCAGGGATACAGATTTTTTCTTGTGAGGCTACCTGACTCCCATAGCCACCCCAATACATCTGGTCAAACAGTTACTTTTCAGAAGAGAGGGCACCACATGATGTTAACATCTGAGGTTGTGCCTTAAACCGTACAAATGGTCTATGAAACACCACTTTACATAGTGAAAACTTGCATCTGATATGACTGTCAGACTAAATATTAGACTTGAAAGCATGTCTTCCTTCTGCACACTGTCCTTACAAGGTTGTCCCATCTCTTCAGTACTGTTTTCCAACACAGCAGGTCTTGCAGCCTCCTGCACAACACAGACACCAATCTGACTCCTCTCACTGCTAGGATTGATACTCTCCTTTGAGCTTTTTCACTTTGCTCCCCTAAGCCATAACACCCCTGCTTCCCTCCAGAGCCACCTGGTGTGGTTGCTGCCCAGTACCTTCCTGTTTGCTGTCTCTCCTCCTGCTGCCCTGCTCTGCTAGCCTGGAGCTTCTCCCTGATCAATATGCTGAGCTGCTCCTCTGGTGAGATGACCTATCCCAGCTCTTACTCTCTCAGATTTTCCAAATGACTAGGAATGCAGCTGTCAGATCAAGGTAACCACACACTCCCTTCCTGCCTATCTCCACAAACATATTTTTTCACAGAATCCATTCAGCATTTTTGCAGTAATTTGAGGGGGCAGGAAGGCTGGGAAACAACCCAGTTAAATTTTCCTATTGTATATGACACTGTTGACATGACATAACCTAAATACAGTTACAAATTATGTCATGGTAGCCACCTCTTTTCTGTAGTTGTTGTACTCAGGGTGCATCTTCAGCAGGCCTGTTGGACTAGAATATTCTACACAATACAATTTCTTCTTTTGATATTTTTCCTGTAATTTTCTTGCAACCTTTCAAGCTTGTGCCTAAGGTATTCCAAAGGCAAGGAACATTCTCAAAACACAGCTGCCCTACCTCGTCAGTGTACTGGGGGAGAAGTTAAATGTGTGATCATAGTCTAGATTTTTCGCTACTCTGCCTCACCCCATTTCATGTAGAAATTGAACAGTAAGCAACAAATATCTGAAGAAGCAAATTACAAATGGGACCATGTAAGATACATTTCTAGCACATTTATAATTATAATTATAATATGTATGTATTGAGGATAATGCCAGTGATGTGTAAATGTGGCACAGATTTATTTAATGAATGATTAGTAAGCAATTCATCACTGCCTCTTTCATTACCTGCACTAAGTTCCAATGGAAAAGTACCATAGATAGAAATGCAAATATAGAGAACAGGGGAAGAATATTAAATCATCATGCACAAGACTAATGATTGAAAAGGCAATTTTAACATAGGTATTAATTTAACTTTTAAGTGTTTTGCTTTGCAGCCATTCAGGTTTGATGATACTGCTTTTCATATCAAATCCACAAGAAACATTTTCCTACCTCTTATAATTTAATTCATCCACATCCAGTGAAATACTCTGCATTCATTTTGTGATAGGATGAAAGGATATTTTTAAATTTTTAAAATCCACCTTGAATTCTCCATGCAGTCGTGGAAAAATAATGTATTTAGAAAGTCATGTTTAAGCATATTTGATGTGAGCTAGTAATAGCTGTTTGTTATTTTTCAGCTAAAATGATTTTGACTTGTATGATTTGGAAAGTGATCAATTCTTAAAACTCTAAGATAGAAAAAAAAAGATTTTCTCTATATCTCAGACATATACAAGTAGAAGAAACCATTTTTCCCCATGTTTTGCTTTGTAGGTTATTTCCAGAATATAAAGCTCCAACTGCAGACAGATCTTTATACACTGTCTCTATCTGATATATTGTGCGTGTATCAGTGTAGCTTTGCTTACTCTAAGACAATTTCATTCACCTCAACCTGATGAAAATCAAGACTATTTCATGCAATTGTTTTGAAATGACATGTAGAATATTTAATAAACAAGAGTATGTGCTAATATGTTGCCTGAATTGAGGTCTTAATGCACAGTAGAATGAAAGAAATTATCTGAGTTTTGCTTTAAATGGTAGGGCAAATGACTACACTTCTGTAAAGCAAAATTAACAAAATGACTTGATAATAAGAAAAATTAGACTCTCAGATAGCATTGAAAATATGACAGTAAAACAAGTGTGACATTAAGAGAGTTTGATTTACATAGACAAAGAGTTTCTAGAGAAAAGACACATGAACTATATCAACAGTATGTGGGAACCTCTGTGACATCTACTGATTGAAATGAATAGAGACATCCATCTCATAGATAAAGACAATTAACAAACACCAAACTATATAAGTAAAAAAGTTTTGCCAAAAAAGCATGAAACCAATTATTTCATAAAAACCTGATCAAATGCCCACTAAAGCCAGTACAAATATTTCCAGTGATTTCAAGGACCTTTATTTCCAGTCTTGTAGCAAAGCATCAAGTAATTCACAGAGAATAAATGCTGATACCAAAATATTTTTATTTCTTTTATTTTCGTCAGACAGCAGTTTTACATGGTAGGCTGACTCTGAGACTAACTGCTCACCTATTGACTGGTATTGCAGGTTTTGAGAAAAGGTTTTAATTATGCCAGTATAGTAATTTATACCCTTACCACTGACTCACCTGTACCCTAACATCCTTGATGACACTAACATCCTTGACTCTGAGGAACGCATGGTAACAAAGATTTCAATAATTGCCAGCATAATTTTCTATAAAAAATGCATTGTTTATGCTTACTTGTGTTTCAAAATTCAGCCGTTACCACAAATAATCCATAGTTAAGGAACTAATGGTTTTCTTGCATAGATGTTTGCATTTGATCACATGGTTAGTGGAACATGTATACAATGATGATTGAAAGTGAATATAAAAGTGTCAGATATTGACACCAGATGAAATATGCTGCACTAGAAAGGGCAAATCCATTGATATGTAAAAAAAAATAATTGTCACTGAGATCCTGAATATTTGTTTTCACTGATTTAATAAATTATCCAGTAAAGGCCAAAAAGTCACTTAATAAGTCAGTGTAACTGGTGTGTGGACCTAAGTCTGAGAAACTAAAGGAAATTAATTAATAAATTGTTTGATTAGTTTCTTTTACTGCTTATTAATACATAGGTTTTCTCTTTTAATAATAATAAAAAACCTGCTTCTCTACAGGTGAGTAAAAAATAATCCTAAAGTTACAACTACTTACATATCTATCAACCACTCCTCTTTTTTTCCTCAGAATAATCAACAAATTTCAATGTTGTTTTTATTTGACCTTAACAGAATTCTTCAGCTCTGCAAATTCTCCTTCACTTACATTTCTTAGGCAACATAATTTGCTTCAATGCACTTACACACATTTTGACATTTGTCGAATGATAAATTAGACCATCGAGTAAACGCAAATGAGCAGTCATCACTGAAAAACCTTCTCCCCACTACCTGTTGGTCTCTCTGGGGTGGATATGCTCTGTATTGTAATTCATGTATCACCATTTTGCCTGTTATGCCACACATTTGAAAATGAAGATCTGAACAGCGCTTCACTCTATTTTGCCATTTTCATGTTTGTTTTTCTGATTTGCTCATTACAGGCCAGCCTTTCTTATTCTGCACCAATGAAAGCAAGATGGTTTATTTTTCACAGCAGTGTTGTCTCTCTGCTTACCTAAAATTCATTCACACTAACAGAGTGGTGTCAAAACAAGGTCTTTTACCTCCTTTTGGCACTTTCACAAAATTAAGCTGTTTTCTTAAATAGCTACCCAGGGTAAAAGTGGCCTACCTTAATCCCAGAATTATTACAGTTATCCTCAATAGTCAGGCAGACATCATAAGAAACTTAAGTGGGAACCTCCAAACTGTAGCTTTGTAATGATTTTGGATACTTTCAACAAAATTTTGAGGATGAATATTAACCAGCAGGAATTAGAACTTTATTTTATTGTGAAGTTCAATTAAAATCTTCATGGAGTGGATGTTTCTGTGGAGTTTGCAGTTTTGTGTATTATATTTGTGAATCTTTATTTTTTTTACATAAAAGGAAGCATAAACAACAGATTTAGGCCAAATGTGGTATAAACTTCAAATATCAACATTTCAAAAGTATTCTCTGTTGAATTACAATATTCATAGCAAAAATTCATTGGTTTGAGGAGAGGGATAAATGATTCCTATACATATGTCTCTCCTCTCTCTCTCCTTATTCTTGTCACTAAGAGACAATACTGAGATGCTGAAGAACATTTCCAGCAATGGAAATTACAGTTTATAAATATTTCACACAACCAGATCATTATACTTGATTAATTAGTTTTCAGGAGGCAAGTTAAAAAACATGAAAACATCAACAAAACCTTTCTGAATAATTTCTCAAAGAGAATATCAGTAAGCAGAAATCCCTTTATAGCGTCATTATTACAAATTGCCAGGGACACCTACCTCTAATATATGTGTTAAAAAAAAGAAAAAGAAAATGTCAGTATTACTTTAATGGACATGTTCAATAATAAAAGATCTGTATTTACCCCAAGAGAAGAAAAAGAACACAACATTCTTTACCATAATACAAACATGAATGATCAGAACTTTTTGGGCTGAATCTTAATCTTAGTTGTAAATTATTTATAAAATACAATCTGCTGCATAATGGGGCTGTCTTCTGTGCTAAACTTACATCTGAAATCTCTTAAGCCCACTTAATATGTATGATAGAAATTAGTTAGAAATTAGTGTTTTCCCATATCCATCAGGATAACTCAATATCCAATTAACAATTCACACTAAAGCCCATCAATACGTAAAGGTGATGTTAGATCCCAAGCCACTATAGTAAAAGTATGAGAAATCTTTTTCCCTTGCTTAAAATAGAAATTTCAAGAAAATATATGCAAATAAAAAACTATATTGGGTTTACAGTGTTTTTGCTGCTGTTAGAAAGATACTTTTAATTAGACTTATTGTATATGCACATGTTGAATGCATTCAAACTTTATAAGAAAAGGTAAGGATTCCACAAGTTTGCAAAGGGAGTACAATTCAAAGATAGTATTTTTGCATTCCCATTGAGCCAGGAGCACCAACATAAGAGGCAGGACATTCAGCTGCACTAGCTAAAATATTTGGATTCTTAACTGAAAAAAAAAAAACAGTAAAAGAGGGCAAAGCACATTTTATTCTAATATGGAGTAAGAGCTACGCTCTTTTCTAATTAATGTATAAAATGAATTTTAAATTTGTTAATACTGAAATTTATTTTCTTGATAGGAGCGGAAAGAGAAATCGAACACTTTGTAGTACATGCATACACATAAAATCCTTATTTTATTTTTAAGAAGGAAAAATTCTGGTATGGGAGTAAAATACTTGCTGGGTTATGTTAAGAGTTCAAATTTGAGAGGAAGCTTCTCTAGAGATAGTGCCCTGAAGCTCTGGTGGAACTGGGTTCTTGGGAAATACAGTTACTTCTCTTTCAACAACACTTTTTCTTTCCAGGTAGTTCATAGAACTAAGTAGATTGCGATCTTCAAAACTGGAAGAAATTATCCTAAAAGAAAGACAAGAATGCAGAACAATAGTCAAGGAACATGGGCAGTTTCCCTGCTATATATTTTCATTGCCAAAAGAAGCAATGCTCAATAGATTTAAAGTAGATGTAGGTAAATGTAGTTGGATTTATTTATTTGTGTTTGAATAATCCTCTCAGATAAAAATACCACTGTGTTTAACACTAAAAATAATCATTGCCCAGGTTGCAAGGCACTCATCTGAAATGTTCCAGCAAGTCACAAAACGGTCTTCTACTCTCTAAGGTTGTAGAATCTGTAGTTATCCCTGCAGAGCTAATGCTTACTGCATATTCTACACACATACTATGCATTTTATGCAATTTGATTTTCTATTACTCAAAATTTTACTTCCTTTCTTGAGGCCTGCATTTCATCCTTTATTATCTAAACGGCTTATGTCTCAGTATGGCTACACTGCAATCCCTTTGGAAGACTTTGGAAGGTGCCAGTCCTGGTGAAATTACTGAGCAGATGCACTTACAGAAGACAGATCACTTCAGTAGGCACCAAAAACTTCTACACAAGCTTAGTGCTAAGTAAGGTACACTGATACAGATTTTATTGTCCCTGAACTGGAAGCAAGAAAAGAAATAATAAAAAAAAATATAACAAGATATATTATCATAATACAATTGGTATTTCTTTGGGTTTAGTCCCTGACAGTCCCAGAAACTGAGCTCTGAGCCTGGCTATTGAACAAATGTCCTATTGTTATAGACTGGAGACTGTAGCTGTTATTGAATACACATCAGTTATTATCTAGTCTCCCTTGTAAACTTTAGCAGTCACATTTTAAGCTCAAATGTCCTGCATTTATCCATTATAAATTATTTCTGATGTCACAAAGCAGAGGTTCAACACTGGCTTAACAAGATAAACTATTGAGATAGTGGCATGACTTTCATTGGACTTAGAACTGTAGTTTGAGAAGGAGAGCACAAAGCAGAAAGAAACTGTACCTAAGCAGCAGCAAAAAGGGGTTGCAGCGTCAGAACTGCTAAAAAGTATTCAGAGTAAAGCAAGGAAGGACTGGATGAAAAATAGGAAAGGTGTTGCAAGTACCAAAATTTCTAGTTACAGTTCTGGTTCATTATTCTTTCATTACTAAAGATTAATTATTCTCTGGGATCAAAGTGTAGGTGGGAGGATATAACAGCAAACATAACCTAAAACATAAGCAGAACAGCCAGCAGTTTAGTGATTGAAAACTTTCTATCTCTTCTCATCAGCCACAAATGCAAAAATCTTCCAGTGGACATAAAGATATTCTATAAGGGATCGATCAAATCCACTATTCTGCCAATTAATGTACAAAATATTTCAATGACAGATGCAAGGAATTTTGCAATGTTAATTATGAAGGCATTTAATGGTTGAGCTTATGCCTTGAAAAGTCTAAGTGTGTCTCTATTAAAATGTGTTTTATATACTGGATAGATATTTCTCAGTAATGTTAAAAATTGGTTTTGTTTTTACCAAGTTTAATAAAATTACTTCTGTCAATTAATATCACATTACAAGAAGACAATCTTCTCTTTTTACCAGAGTTTCTTCTGTTGCATTTTTCCTGGTACTGACACCTCATTTTCTTGTGAGAATGCAAACTGGGACACCCTACAATCCCAGTCTTTTCAGTCTCTCCTCGGATGGAAGCCTTTCCATGCCTCTATCTTAATTCATGCTTGAACTCTCCACGTGACAAGTTGATCCACTCTAAGTAGGTTACCATGTCAACCTCCTTAACATTAGCCTTTGTGAGAAACCACAGAAAAAAATGCCAAATGATACAGGGTAATTGTTCTAAAAGAAGAGCAACGTTTTAAAATGCTACCACCTGGTGGTAACCGAGTAGCAAAACCTTGACACATGTTAGATGACTAAATTCTGCCTCTGGCTAAATGTATGTATTATAAATGTATTCAAACCTTGTAGGGGTTGCAAACTGGTAAACGGGAGATAATGGGATTGTACTATGTTATACCTATGATGTCCTGTAATAACACTCAAGAGAGGACATGTGAGACACTGAATCTCACACAATCTAGTGGCACATGTTATGCACTTTTGTGTGCTTCAATTCACGTAAGTGTCTTTGGATAGAAAGCCAGAATTAAAGTCTTCTAAACAAGATAGTAATTGGGGTCGTTCAGTACTTGGTATTGGATGAGTGGACTTATATGTCCTAGTACAGGAAAAAAAGATGCAATTACACAAATAAAGAAAAAAAAAGCTGCATTTTCTGCAAGTGTAATTGCACTGACTTCAGCAGAGCTGCTGGCATAGGGAAACTCCATTTGGAGGTCCCTTTGGTGACTGCATTACATAACATGATATGCATTAGTCAGTAGCTAAGATGAAGTAAAGGAGAAAAATGTGTGTTTCTACAAATATCCAGTGATGGCTATTAGAATCTTCACAGTTGCCACTTTTAAGTGATGAAATCCCTATTCTGTGGGCAGGGAAACCAAGAACATTTTGTGCTTCAGTAAATTCAGCAAGGCAAAAGTAAAGACTTTTGTCGCAGGCACCATGGATCTGGGCCTGATCTCACACTAAGTCAATACAAGGCTGACTGTTGGCTTCAGCTGAATTATTTCTGATTTATATTGGACTGAGATCAAAACAAAGTCTTTTCTCCAAGCTTAATTAATTTTGTTTTCATTCTCACTTGCATCTGAATTAGCAGTGGACAGTTGATAAATATGCATTAAAATTTCCCTGTTAACTCTGATGATAGAAGCATATGTGTGTTTCACAGAGTGCTGTGTGTTTGGGTACCTGGAGAATATGGTTTTAGTCCATACAGACAGATCATAAGGGAGGAAACCCAGAGGTATGAGAAAAATGCCTGATAATTTGCATAAGCATCTGGCAGTACGCTCAGAGGGCCAGAAGCTCCCACCACATCTGCAGATCACCATCAGATTGCTCTGCCCCTGATTTTGGATGGTTTCTGTGTAGCATATATTTCACTACAGAAACTACAAACTCGGAGGTGAATGTGTTACCTCTTCTCTCAGAAATAGGAAAATCTTCCCTATGTGTGAAACTTCTTTCCTTTTAAGGACATGGAGTTTTGTTTTTTTCTTCCTAGTATATTTAGTTTCCTAATCCAGAATTGTTATGTTGATCGACAGATGCATAATAGCCAGAAATGCACAGTGAAGTTAAAAGCCTTACAGTAACAGTTGCGATACCTCAAATTTCCTATACTTTTCCCTATGCTTACGATAGCATATAACTGTGATATCTATTTGCACTTACATTGTATGATCGTCATTGAAGAAACTGACTACTGTGAAGTAGACTAGCTTGTTCAAAGAAATAAGGAACCATATAAAATAAAAATACTTGCCTTTTTTTTTGAGAATAAGAACAGAATTTTAGCCACTATTTTATCCAATTGGTTCTGGTCTCTGTCACTTCAGATGATACTAAAATGGTAGCATCATGCACAAAAGCAACAGATCCTTTCAATTATTAAAACACATGTTCAGTCTGAGTATTTGTCAGGAACTGAAATGGAAGTTGATTTGCACATCCATTTGTCCTTTATTCATTAGAAGTAGAAAATACTAAATTCATGTTGGCAATCAAATACATTTTTCTGACTTGGTTTTTTTTTTGTTTTATTTTGCTCATACTTGTGAGGAATGATCAAAAAATAAGAATTAGATTTTTTGACAATGTCAGTTCTGCCTGAACCCCTAATTGTCATTGGTGTTCATTTGTACCTGCAGGATAACAGGTCATTCCTTTCCACATTCATTTTCCTCTGAAAGATCACCAAATACTAAATGTACTTAATATTCTCATGTTGCACATTTTGTAAACCTGAGTATTGACCTAGCTTTCCCTCAGGTGACAGTATGGTAGTGCTTTAAGAACTTTGCTGGGTAACTAAGGTAGTGATAGATTGGAAAAACAAAGTCATTTCATCCACACCCTGCACACACACTTCAACCATTAAAGTTAGATTAGGTATCTGCAGTTTGAAGTCTGGCTGGTAAAAGGCCTGATTGCCCAGCATTTTGCCAATGCCCGTAAGAAGGCAGAAGTATGCGTCCAGAAGGAGGTATGAAATCACTGGCAGGAGCCACTGGTTCAGTCAGAAATCAGGAACTACTAGGTAAGTGCAGTGTGAATAAAATCAAGATAACATAGATGGCACTAATAAACAGGGGCCTCAGGAGGGACAATCCAAAGCAGTGCGAAGAGCAAGGGAGATGGAAAATACAAAGGAGAAAAGAATATAATGATTTCAGCAAAAAAGACATATTTTCAGCAAAAAACAATGTTCCATTTAAATTTGAATTTCATTAACGAATGAAATTACTTCACAAACACCAATTTATGTGTTTTTAGATAAATCTTTGACAACCATGTGTCATGAGAAAAAAAAATCTCCAAATAACTGTTTTCTAAAACAGGGATGGTTTTAAGCAGAATTTAGGTCAGAGCACCATAACAGAGAGGTGGGGAGAATCAAGGCCATGCTAAAGTTGATGAATATAATATTTGGGAGGCAAATCAAAAATCTGAAACTGAAAGAGCCATGTTTAGCAAATACAACTCCAATCCCTGATATAAGCAAAGCTAGAAATCAGCCAAGGATACAGCTAGATCATTATAAAAATAAAGTATAGAACAAATATAGAAAAAACTCTTTAGAAGGGTGTTTCTAGAGGATTAAGAGAGTTAACATAATAATAGAGATGTCTGTGTGTAGTATTTTCAAATGTTTTAGAGATAGCATGTCATCTGCACCTTCATTGCATATATACTGACAGCAGAATATAGAAAAGCCATACAGGAAATTTCAGAACAAAATGGAAAATAGGAACTAAAGTGTTAGCTGAATAGTTAAAACAGTATAGAATTTGGCCCCAATAGCAAGCTAAAGAAATTTAATAAAGAAAAAGCAGAAATAAAGCCACTTATAGAGGCCTCAGCTTCAAGTGCCAGATACATTTTTCATGACTGGTGACTCAAGGAACTAATATTACATCTCAACAAGCCCTTAACCCCCAACACATATCTTTCTATAGAATGATCATGTAATATATTTTTATATGATGTTTCTCAGCGAAAAAAAAAATACTTGTCTTGATTTATCAGCCTATTGCTTTGTACCTGACCTAGTAAAAGTAGACAGATTATAAGTGAGATGATGATTTAAAATGCTGACTGTTCTTTAAAGAGCTCGACTCCAGGGATTTCTATAAAAGAAAACAAAGGAGGTCCTTGAGGAGAAAATTCTATGACCAGACCCACAATGAGTGAGGTCCTATTATATTGTAGCCTATGACTCTCAGCTGTCATGACACAACCAACCAGGGAGGTAACCTGAAATTCTAAGCAAGGTGGCCAGACTGATGCTTGGTGTAACTCCAGTTATTTGGAGAAATTTGTATCCCAGACAACTGTTGTCTTGAGTCTAATTCAAACCTCATGTAAGCAGGTTCAAGTTCCTTGATATCAATGCAATACCAGCAGCTTAGTGTAGGAGGCCTGGATTTGACATGTTTCTTGCAGTGAATTGATTTTGCAAAACACTGCAGTTTGTCAGGCCTTTTGATATCTCCAGTCTCAAGAGAACTGCCCCTTTCTAGTACTGCATTGATTCATTGCTGAGTTGACCTTTACAAATGGACTAGAACAGAAAGGGATTTAGTTTATATAATGTCTTTCATTCAGGAGATGTCTCCAATCACTGATAAACCAATGATAATATGAAGTTAATGTGGAGGCAATTATAAAAACTGATGTAAATTAGGCAGATATTACCTTGAATACAAGACTACTACGAATTAAAAAACATTGTTCACTTGTATTTGAGAGTTTTTCCTCTTCACATTTAAAGTTTAATGTTGCAGAATTAATTTTGTGGGCTAGGAATACACTACACAGAAGTTGTTTATGGAACAAATCATCTTGAGTGCCATTATATACCATTTACAGGACAGCCAGACAATCAGGCCCAGTCAGCACAGGTTCATAAAGTCAGATCCTGTTTGACAAACCTGATCTCCTATGAAAAGGTGCCCTGCCTAGTGGAGGAAGGGAAAGCTGTGGGTGTTGTTTAAATGAACTTCAGTAAAGTCTTCTACACTATTCCTCACCGTATTCTCATGCAAAAACTGTTTGCCCAGGGCTTGGATGGGTGTACACTCTGCTGGGTCAAACACTGGCTGGACAACCAGGCCCAAAGAGTGGTGGTGAATGGAGTTAGATCCAGTTGGTGGCCTGTCACCAGTGGTGTTCCCCAGGGTTCAGTATTGGGGCCACTCTTGTTTAATATCTTTATCAATGGTCTTGACAAGGGGATAGAGTGCACCCTTTCTAAGTTTGCAGATGACACTAAGTTGGCTGGGAGTGTTGATGTGCTTGAGGGTAGAAAGGCTCTACAGAGGGATATGGACAGGCTGGATTGATGGGCTGAGGCCAATTGTATGGGATTCAACAAGGCCAAGTGCTGGGTCCTGCACCTGGGCCACAACAAGCCCATGCGGCACTATGGGCTTGGGGAAGAGTGGCTGGAAAGCTTCCCGATGGAAAAGGATCTTTGGGTATTGGTCAACAGCCAGCTGAATGTGTGCCAGCAGGTGGCTGAGAAGGCCAACATCCTGGTTTGTATGAGAAACACTGTGGTCAACAGGACTATGGAAGTGATTGTCCCCTTGTACTCAGTACAGGTAAGGCCACACCTCAAATACTGTGTTCAGTTTTGGGCTCCTCACTACAAGAAGAACACTGAGGTTTTGGAACATGTCAGAAGAGAAGGGAGACCTTATCACTGTCTACAACTACCTGAAAGGAGGTTTTAGAGAGATGGGTATCGGTCTGTTCTTCCAAGTAACAAGTAATAAGATGAGAGGAAATGGCCTCAAGTTGTGTCAGGGGAGGTTTAGATTGGATATTAGGAGAAGCTTCTTTACTGAAGGGGTTGTCAAACACTGGAACAAGCTGCCTAGGGAAGTGATTGGATTGCCATCCTTGGACGTGTTTAAAAATCATATAGATAAGGTACTTAGGGACATGGTTTATCAGTGGGCTTGGAAAAGCTAGGTTAATAGAGTTAGGTTAATGATTGGACTCAATAATCTTAAACATCTTTTCCAATCTAAACAATTCTATGATTATATGATAAAGTGTAGCCTAAATTCAAATGTAAATAATTTCACTCGTTCATTCTTTTGGTTTTAAAACTATTCTGTTTCTTACAGATGAAATATATATATATTTAATTGTTTTCCCAATTTAGTTTAAGGTGGTCTATACAGTTGCTTTTGAGATGTGTGAGACTGTGCTGCCCATTGACCATAGTAAACCATTCTTTTAAGCTCCATTACTTTCTTTCTATTTTCTGATGCTTCTACAGTGCCACGGAGGTAAAGAATTATCATCATCCCCTTTATTGGATGGACTGAAAATGCTTTAAACAATACAGAATGGATGGAACAGCATGCTGATCCATTAAACATGTTTGTGAACATGCAAAGCCAAACTCCCTCGCATGCTTTTATATTAATCCTGAATTGCATTATGCTTAAGAAGACTCTGTACATCTGAATTGCTTGGTATGTTTGTGATCCCAGAGGGCTATAGCATCAGAACAGAGTACATGAAGCACTTTTTTTCCAAAGGGCAAACATGAGAAACAGCAGTCTATAAGCCTGAAAGCCATGAAACCATGGAATAAGGAATTCAATTTCAAGAAGGTTCATTTGGAGAGGTTTAGAAACGCAGACTAGCTTCTTCTCTGCCTTGTACCAGCTGTGGTTCCCCAATGTCAGATGTTGCCTTTTTCATGCATGTTTTGTATTTTCTTTCTACTAGTATAATATAACCCCAAATGCATCATCAAACACACCTTTGTGAAGAATGTTGAAAGTCCCCAGATACCTGTCTTGTTCTTAAACACAGCTTTGTAAATCCATTCTGTCAGTGAATTTCCCCCTCCTCTGCACAAGCTAATGGGTGGTTATGAAATGCCAAGAATTCGTACATACAAACCTCTTAGAGTTTAGGGAACTTTTCAAATATAGACTTTTTTTTTGAAAGTGAATACAGTAGATTTTAGCAGATGGCTCATTCTGTCTGGTAAATCCTTCTTCATTTGTGGCTCATTGAACTAGTAGTTTCATTACTGTCTAGCATATTAATTTGGAATCCATGTGCTAAACTTCATTGCAAAATTTTAAGATTTGATTTGTGTGTACAATATCTACTATTTATTATTCAATATGGCAAAATCATTAAAGTTCCCTCTAATATCTTTTAAAGCTCTATTTTCAGCTCTCCTCTGACATTTCATTGGAAAAACAGATTTCATGAATCTGTGCCTAGTTGCTAGGAGGTTAATGCAGGAATATATTTTTTCCTAGTGACTTGGAAACAAGAAGATTAAAAAAAATAATCTCCTTCTAAAATAATTATCTAACATTAAATATATTTTACATTTACAGCTGTATCTTTCAATTCTTTGCAACCTTTTTCTTGACACAGGAGTTAATGAAGAACTTCACATTCCACATACTGCACTGTTCATCTCTACAATATAAGGCAATTTGCACTGGAAACACACGTTAAAAAAACTTGGAAATTAATCTTCAGCATTATGTAGTGGATTTCCACAGGCCTTTTAGTGATTAAAATTTTAATCACCTGATGATTAAAGGTTTCATTACTGGGCAATTAGCACTTGGAGTTTAAGTGCTAGGCATTTAACTCCGTTTTGGAAGTGGAACCGTCAGAGATTAGGGATTGCAAAGTCGGATGGATCATAAGGCAGCAAAAAGAGCAAAGGGGCCAGACAAAGTCAGAGGGAAGGGAAAGCTTCAGGGTGCACATGTGTGAACAGCACAAGGATCCCTTTCAGCAGATTGCAGCAGGAAAAGGAGATTTAGGTCTAACAAAGGAGATATCAGGGTGCAGCGAGAGCCAGAAGACCCCTGGGTACCAGAAGCAGGGCAGCCTCAGCCCCAGGCATCCAGCATCTCCCTGGGAATGGGGAAAGTTGTCCAGTCCTTGCATAATAATGTGGACCTTGAGGCAGAGTAAAGCTTGCCCAGAAATTGGTCACAAAGAATATTTGTTTAATCTTCTGTGTGTTTTTAAATAGAAACCACCATTGAAAACTGAACTATTTATTATAGTACATTTTAAAACAGGAATCGTTATTGCTGTTGTTTGGCATAAAAAGATATATTTAGCTGGAAACCTTCACTCTATTACTCTAGGAAAACTGAACTGCAATTTAAGCAAGATTCATTTTTTTGGAGTCTGTTTCAGAATTGTAGATTTTGCATATTGGCACTGAGTGTTGAAATGCCAAGCTGGAAGCTGATTACTTCTTTTCTTAGCTCTTGCTAGTTTTAGCTGCTTCTTAATCTTTTTTTTTTTCTTTTTTTTTCCTTTTTTTCTCACCAGCAGGAACATTTTAGTCCCAGAAGGGTTACACAGTCTTTTCTTGGTATAAATATCTAGTATTGATTTATCTGAGAACAAACTGGATTTGTTATTTCATTGTAAAATATGTACTGTAGACACTGGAGCTGGAGGATGTTAGAATTCTCTGATCTACCAGAATAATAAATAAATAAAAAAAGATTAGATTTTAAAAAAGACCTTGTTCTGACTCGGTTCCATAGCTCACTTTGATATTATAGGAAGCTGCATTCATGTATCAGAGTCTAGACTATGGAGCTTAATTTATTCCTTAAGAGCTGTCATGCTGTTTCAAGACAACATATGGGTTTGAAACTATAACCAGTCATTGAGAAGGATAGGAAATTCACTCTTATTTTTTTCTTTTTTTTTTCTTTCTCTTTACCATGTAAGTACCAATCCAGTGACTGAAGGCATGTCATTGAGATTGCTGGGCAAGCCCATCAGCAGCATGAAGTCATGGTGTTTGTAGACGATTCTGTAAATACGTGGGGGAAAAAAAAATTGCAAACTTTCCTTCATTTATTACCTAATTGTTTTTATTTGGTAAAAGAGAAATGTAATAAACATTGGACTAAGCCCTGTCCTTAGTTCTGTTGAAAAACCAGATAGCAAGTAAACAAGGAAACATCAGAATGAATCAGGCACTAAAGGAGCTATGTAGGAGTAGGAATTAGATGGTGAGTGTGAGCTGAAATAGGTTTTTGCAGAGATGAAGTTAAAAAAAGCACAAAGCAATGTAAAAATAGTTAAAGAATGAATGCCTGATTTCAATCTGGTGTTTTGGGAACAACAAAATACTATTCAGCACTCTAAACTGTTCCATCACCTGAAGAAATAATGTCAAATAACAAGCAAAATCCTCATTGCAAAGCTGCTACTGAAGAGATATTCTAACCTGGAATATATTATTTTTTTCCTTTTTGTGAATGTTAAAAATCTTGAAGACTGTGTGTGTCCTTATATACTTTTGATTTAAAAGGTGGCAATTGCAATAGTCTCTGCCTACATGAATAATTGTATTGAGACAGACGGAATTCCAGCATGGAATGGAAGTCTGAATGCTGCCTTTGTTTACTTTTCATTAGGATAAAGCCTTGTAAATTTACAGCAGAAAATTCTACTGGTGCTATAGGCACCACTGCAGCTTCTCAAAAATAGGTCTATATGACCTATAGGGAGGGTGGTGTAGAATTTTTTTCATCTTTATTTTAGCCATCTGCAGAAAGTCACCTGACTAGTTTTACCTACCTACCTCTGGAGAAAAGGGCTCATGTACTTAAGGTACTGACCTCTGTCCACTGACTACAAATTGGATATATTTGCATTGTGGATATTTACGGCTGATGAGAGGAATTTTATCCTTAGGAGTATGAGTTTCTTCCTCAGGGTTTCATAGTCAGCTTTCATTTTTATAAACCCTAAATAAATCTGGATCACCAGCAACTTGTCATATTGCTGCTAAGATGAATCATGCCCTGGAAGTGTTGGGGGGGGATGTTGTGTGTTTTTTTAACCCAAGCACATGACTATGCAGATTAAAAATCCTTAGACAAATGCTGTTGTAAACAAATTAGTTTGGATGAATCCAGCCCTGAGTATTTTCTCTTCTTTAACAGTCAGCCATTATGCTTCTGAGCTGCTAACAACATATCTCAGAATGAAATGAGTTGTACAACACTAGCTGCAGCTAGCAGTAAGGCATTAGGTAGCAATTTAAGTGAAAGGAATTAACATAACAATTGCTGTACTGGCAAAAGTGACTTCCATTCCTTAAGGGGAGATTTCTGTTTGTTTTTTTTTCCTGTTTTGCTTTAAATATAGGTCCATGCAGCAGGAAACAGACACAATTTTATTTTCCTTAAATTCCATACTTGGTTTTGTACTATTTATAAAGTGAAATCCTGATGAATTTTGAGTAATTATAGTGATAAAAAGCCCACACTCATAAGTTATTGGAGTTGAATGGTGAAAGAAAATCTTGAGACACTTAGCCAGCATTACCAAGTTAATCTTTTTCTGGTTGGCTTTTAAGAAAAGATTTTTTGAGGAAACTATTTGGAGACAGACAGGACAATTTCTGAAGGAAAATATGAAGGCACAGTCATAGAAAAATGCCCAACCAGTTAATTTGATTTAAGGAGGTAGTGCCTGGTCAATTGGATGCAACTCCGTGGTAAACTAAATTAACGGGGAATCAGACTTTTATATGGCTATAGTTTGTCTTTGTTAAAAAGACATGGTTGAAAATTATAAAAAGGAGTTTGTCAAAAGCACTTTGAAAACAGAATTATTACTTTAATAAGCACAAGTATATGAGATGGAAAAGAAAGGAAAGATTCAGAGCCTACACATGCATTTAGTTAATCTGTGAGAGTGCAATGAGTAGACCAAAAGGAAATGCAAAATTATCTATATACTTCTCACATTTACCATGAGATGCAAAAGAATTTAGTTCCGCTTAATGTGTCGGTCTGAGATCACCTGCATACAGAAAATTTGTTCTAGGAGATTTCATTTCCAGTAGCAATCAGTCTCAATTCATGAGATTAACTGATCATAGCAGTGTTGTCAGTGACTTCCTGTATAACTAACTGACTGTGAACTCTCAATGAATCAGAAATAAAACAATAATCCCAGTTACCAAAACATAATGACACCTGTTTAAACATTTAAGTCTGGGAAAGGTATTTAGTAACATTAGAACTGGCATGCAGGGACCATACAAGAGCCAAGTGTCAATGTTAGAACCTTCTTTGGTCCCTCCTTATCTTCTAGTAGCCCATTCTTGATTCTGAGCTATTTGCAGATGAGCAGACAGACAGAACAATGAAGAGAAGTAAAGACTGTAAAAGGCTGTAGGCTCTTTGAAACGCAAGTGCTACAAACCAGCAATTTCTCAACCTATTTTGTTTAGTTTTGCTGACGTCTTATATAATGGATTAATACATTACATGAAACAAGTCACACTATCTTACTGTGTCTCATTTTTATTTCATATACTTCATGAAGTTTTAAAAGCTGTATGCAATCTTTTAAAAATGTAAACACTGGCTAAACAACTTTCTTCCAGTATCAGTCTCCCAACTGACATAGCATCTACTTTGTTACTTATGCTGCTTACTGTCCCACTTCTAATTCATCCAAAGATTTCCCCATTCTTTCCATCAACAAGTTCCCTTATGTTGCACATCACTACCTTTTCATTTTATAGCATTCATATTAATTTGTTTGAATAGATCACCATAATATCTAGATTACACTCTGTAACTGGCTTTACTTAATCATCATAATTTATTCTTCAGGTCTTTGAATCACTCACAGATCTTACCACCTTCTTTTCCTCCTTTTTTTTTCATATCTAATTCTATCTCATTTAGATGAATATTGAACAATATCAATATTATTTCTGATCAGCTGAGAACCCCACCAGAAACATGTTCATTCAGAAAGGATTTAATTTTCATTGTTACCTCTTGAGGTCTGCCAACCAGTTGTAATCCAAATGACCTGAGAACCATTGATACTGCATTATGCTACCTTTTTAGTCAGCGTGTGATGGGACATTAAAATGAAATTGCCATTAATAATAAAAAAAAAGTCTATTGCATGTACATGTTTACCTTCTTCTTGTTCAATCCACTGACAAGGAACACAATAGCAAGACAGGACTGTAGATTTGTATTACATCAGAATATTTGACCTAGTTCCACTTGGTGCTTGATTAAAAATCTGCATTATATGAAAATAAGAAAGACTAAAATAGATTTTCCCAAATGTAGTTGTTAATGGAAATTTACCACCTCAAGGGATTGGTACTTTGCCAAGTGCTATTCAATAATTTTATCAAGAATATAGACAACAATATAAAATCTTGTCTGTCTGAGTTTACAATGGACACCACCATGGATAGAACAGTAAATAAAAGGAGAGTTTACCATTACAGAGTGAACTGAATTGTTCAGTTAAATGGTTACTCTCCAACCAAGCATGTTTTTAAATACTGAAAATAAAGTAATTCATTTGGGGAAAAGGAATGAATGTAAAGGATAGGAATGCTATTTTGGAAAAACGGTCATTCAGAAGCTACACTGGAGTCGTGGTATACGAGTTTCTTAATATGCTAATCCAACTTTTGGATGCACAAAAAGGGTACTATAAGAGTAAGAATATGTCACTGCAGACACAGTTAGTCAGACTTTTACTATACTTCTGGGACCATCCCTGTTGACTGCATTTAAGAAGGATGTTAGGAAAAGCAATGTGGTAGCTGAAAAGCAACTCTTATATACAGAGCCTTTAGGGACTCAATCTATTGACCTAATCAAAGTGGAGGTTAAAAGGTGATTTGATTGCCATATAGAGATACTTATTTCTACTTTGAAATGAAATCTGATCATGGGAAAAAAAGGAAAAATTTCAGTCTTATAAAGCTTAATAAGATACGCACATTCAAACTTGAAACAGAGACAGGAAATGTAATAAACAATTTATCAAGAAAGGCAATAGACACTTTTTGGCTCTGAGTCTGTAAAATTAGATTAGATATCTTTCTGGAAATCATGCTTTGACTCAGCATTTGAGAAAATTATATACATTATAGACCAAGTGATCATAATGGTTTGCACATAAAGACTATGAATCTATTTGTCAAATGAGAAGGACTGGCAAAGAAAAACAAGGGGTAATCTGCCAGAATTTAATCCTGTCATAACATTTTGGAATGGCAATATTTTGCTCTCTTGTTTGAAGCGATATGGCAGATCTACTCCAGCAGGCTGAAGACTACCTTGGTTTGGTATGACAAGGAAATAAACTGATTACTTCAGTGGAGAATGGAATAATGTCATCAGTACCAAGAATATTCTATGACAGATGATATGATGAAAGAAAATGGAGTTTGAGTGACTGAACAGGGCTGGGGAAGAGATGACTTCACAGGTGGGTACTCCTGCCTGAAACTGACTTCAGAACTTCCTGAAGGAAACTCCTGTAAATAATACAATCTTACCTGACTAGCTCAATGAGCTTTTCTCGGTTATTATTTGGCTGGCAAGGTCAGTGCCATTTCAATGTAAACAGAAGAGAAAGTGTTTGAAATAAATCAGTATACATATACTAGCCATGCAAGTAGATAAATGCATGAAACAGGCTAAAAACCAGGCAATTAAAAACTGTAACAGAACTAAAAGCAATTTTATTCAAAATGGAATGAAAATACTAAGTCAAATTAAATAAAACACAAAAGGATATGGTGTGGTACAAGATAAAAGGCTATTCTATCAGCTATTTGAAAAATGAATTAAGGTTAAAATACTCGTTAAAACAAACTACAGCCGAGAAGCAGTTAAAACATATTACTTTGACCCTGCTGGGGCTTTTTTCCCATCACATGGTCATATTAATTAGAGTGAACATTCTTATGAAATAAACACAAATATTTACCAAAGGTAGCTTGAAAGTGTTGTTATCAGCTTTTAGTAGTTATTTGATAAAAGCCTGAACAACCCTGTGAGAACTTCAGCAGCAGAACAGCTTGTCAAAATGAAACCTTAAGCAGATGGTTTTAAATCACTGGAACTCTACCCCACATGCTGAATGCTTGATCATTTCTATGAATAGCAGAAAGAGGTCCACAAACACGGAGGAAAATAGCAGATGTGTGAGGCTGATGTTACCTGATCTCCATCACATGGACTCCTATCACTGTCAAAAGTGTTGTCTCTTGCCTGCTTGAGAAAGTGACTAAAAAAGTCTCTGTTGATGAAGTTGTTCATAAGAAACATTTCCTTTCTTAAATACTATGCCTCAGTCCATTGCTGTGAAAAAGGGGAACTTCCGCTGGCACAGACAGAAGGCAGCTACAACAACAGTTCCAAAGGATGTTTCAAAATCTCTTAACCTCCAATTTACACATCAACAGGAAATGCATATGTGCTTTCTGTTATTTTACCAAATGTGTTTCATTTTCATCAAACAGAGCAAGTCTTAGTTGCAAAGATTCTTATCATAAATCTCTTTTTTCCAAGTCCTTGTAAGGTCTGACTCCAACGTAATCTTCTGAGGTACCAATTTTCTTCTTGTTCAACATTTATCTAGCTAGATTTAGCACTTTCTAGAGTCCCAGTCACCTCAGAGAAAGAGAACTTAGTTTTGTCCCTATTCCCAATATTGTCCCTTTGTTTTACAACAAATTATTTCGTATAAAAAAATACAGCAGAACTCCTTCTTTCTGTGGTAAGTGCTACAGCCTTTGGCCTCCAGAGCTCTAGTTTCTGAGGGATTTGTTTCTCTGAGAAATAAGGGCCCCACAGCAATAAGATTTGTTTCTGGTGAGTACTATAATATGGTAAACTGAAGCATAAAATAGAGTCTTTGGTTGCAGATCTTTTATTCTCTACATAAATAGGGATCAGTCATACTTGAAGACCTTCAAGCATGAATATATTTTTTCCACAATGTGAATTGATTGTATCTGTAACCCCCAGTATCTGGTATTGGTGAAAGCTGCAGACATCCTTCTACTGCATTACTGACTTCCATATAGCATTGTGAAAGTACTGGTGTTCCTGGAAACTGTTCTGGTTTGAATTATAAACTTAAAACCATCTATAGTGACTTTCCAAAAAATATATAGCAGAATGCAGATCCTCATCTGCATGAGGATATATATATGATACTGCATGTATTATCTTTAATGATACCATATCATTATATGATACTACAATAATACTATATGATACTGTAATGATACTACACTATCTGCTTGACACTGAATGTATTATCTGTAAAGTGCAAGAATATGACAAAATCTATATTTTCACTATATTTCAAGAATATATATAGAATGAGATATTCTGTGATATTTTTAGTTTATATAATCTTACTTATGTTTAAAGTAAAGTGTGAGCCTATGCAAACTGAGAAGAAATAAAATTATTTTGGCTATGCTTACCTGAGAGTTTTACTGCAATACCTTTCCAAGTAATTTCTGTATCTGTCTCTGATCCTAGAAACTGGCAAATTGACTAACACCCTCACAGTCCAAAGGTGTCTTTCATTTGGATTTCAGAAGTCCAAGCCAAACATTAAGAACAAAGTGCATTTTTAGCATGCCAGGTGATTTAATAGCACTGACTAGGATGTCATCAGAGAGCTGCAAATTAGACCCTTCTGAGAAGTGGTGTTTGGGTTTCAGATTTTTTTTTGCATGTGTGTGATTTAATATAATATGTTGTGATGCTGAACCCTTCATTTGGGTCATCAGGGCCTTTCAAAGCTTTTGGGTCTCCAAGTAAAACATGAAGATCCGTTTTTTTCCATAAGAAATTTTTTTAAATATGAGCTGGCAAAAGTCTACTGAAACTAACAGTTCCCTGTAAGTTCAGTGATAATAATCCCATTTTCCATTCTTTCTGACTGTATCAATAGAAAGCCTACATTTTTTTTTACCTAAAAAGGGAGTGGCTATATTTTCTGGTGCTTGAGAATTTGGGTAAATGTTCCGTATATAACTGAAATGTTATTTTACTATTTTTGGTGAAGTAACCTCAAAGCACAAGAACAGATATAGTGTAAGCTTCTGTTGGAAGGTAAAAGCTTCAAACAGCATCATTAGCTTTCCAGAAGCTTTAGCCCATGATTTGCATAATATTATGGTACCAAGAATGAGGCACAGGGAAGATTGTCAGTTACATGGATTCTAGTATGCTAGTGTGTGCCATTATTTCCCTCCTCTTATTTTGTAGGGGAAAATCCAAGGAAAGGGACAATTACCTTTTCCTCTTGAGATTAAGACAGCTAAATATAGGTGCCCTTATATAGTTATCTAAAGAAGAACTATGTAGCTAAGCCCTCATTACAATCAATGGAGATTTGATCTCCATTTAGTCAATGGCCAACAAGGTTGGCCTCGATTTACACCCTAGGGCATCTAAAGACGTTCATGATGCCTGTATGTGGGCAGCTGAATTGAGCTACTAATGGGTGTCTATCTGACTCATTCTCTAGGTTCCACTGATTTTATTGATGTATGATTATACCCAACTCTTCCCTTGTGGGCTAGCTTAAATCCCTGCTCAGTGGATTTCTGAGCCTCCCTTCTATTTGCCTTTCTCATAGTTTATATACAGTAGTTCCTCTGCTTGTTTAAATGGCCACAGCTTCATTGTCATTGTCCAGGTGCTTCAATGAGAATCCTGATCATGTAATTCTGTATCTCATTGAGTTCATGAAAGGAAATTCCTCTCCGGTACTTTTAAATTGAACAAGACGTATTCTTACATTACATTCTATATACATATTCTTACACCAAGTTCCCCGCCAAACTCTGAATGGCTTCCAATATCTATTAAGCAAAGTGACTAACATCTCAGTTGTGCCTTATCTCTCATCTTCTGCTCCCTATGTGCAGTGTGTAGTTTTTGTTTCAGGGAACATTGGTTCCTATGGTTTTTTATCTGTTGTTTTTTTTTTTAGTTTTTTTTTGTTTGTTTGTTTTTAATGAAAATACTGTTAAGAAGTTATATTGAAAATGACTATCAAAGGAACATGTCTGGCAATAACAGCAGAAAATAATCAGGTGTGACACTATCATTAATCTCTGGAGAAAGTTAATTCTGTAGTCCTACAGAAAACATCTCTCTAACAGAGATGAGGTTTTTCTAATGGCAGAAAATTCACTGTGTCAGTGGAATGAAATTGTTGGCCACCATTTCCAGCCCACAGTTTAATCATATTTTTAGATTTTTTTTTACCCAGAAGAATAAAACAATATTAAGCAGGCATTTGAACTTGACTCATTATTCTAGAAAACAGGAACAGCAGAGAGGAGAGGACAAGTGAGTGTGCAGCATCTGAGAGGGTCGAGAGAACTGATCTGTGACTCCACAGTCACAGGTTTTAAGGCTGGATGAGACTGCAAGTGTAGTAGTCTAACCTCTTTCATAATAGAAGCCACATAATGTTCTTGTTGCTTTCCAGTGAGTTTGGTAACTGTTATTTAACTAAAATATATTTCCTAAATCCTTTTGACTAGGGATTGAGTCTTTCAATGAATCGGATTCTATTTGCTTTACCAAGGCCCATTTTAGTTCTGAGGGCATCTTTGATTTTCCTCTAATAACTATTGAATTTACTGGCTGCTTGAAGCTGAATTTGTCTAGAGAGGGAAAATCTTAAAGATATTAACATCAAAATTTGACTCTGGGTAGAGAAAGGAGGCATTGTTAATGCTTCTAGTGAAAGAAAGGCTGCAATGTAAACTTTTTTTTTCCCTTTCAAAAGAGGCTTGATCAGCAGGTCAAGGGAGGTGATTCTCCCCTTCTATTCTGCTCTTGTGAGACCCCACATGGAGTACTTTTTAGCTGGCAGCAAGGGAGCATGGGGAAGAGGTCATATCCACCAAACTGCAGTGGCCTAGATTGGACTGTAGCCCTTTATGACTATTGTCCACATCTGCAATTGCTGCAGAATATATCTATTTAGAATGGATATGAACCAAATGTAGATACTTAATCTTCCTTGTAGACTCCATAAGGAAACTCTTAAATGCATTGGCTTGTCCTGTGCAAGTCCTGACCTTTAAAGAAAGACAGAGGTACATAAGTTGGGTGGTCTAGGTGTCCCTCTGAAGGTCTCTCGGGGAACTTGCTTCTTTCTGTTAGCAGCATAAGGAATGTAGAAGTTTAAGCTGGCTGAATTCCCCTTGCAACCTGCTTCATAATCTTATGTTTTCAATGAGGTAAGGCTCAAACTGGGCACATAGATTAGGTACATTAAATTTCACCCTGAGGAATCCACTCAGAAGAGGATGTTATGAAAGCTGTGGAAAAGAAGTTTCAATCAAGCCTTACCCTTTTTATATACCAAATATATCAACCTCAAAGAAACAGGAAATCTGTTTTCTTTACCAGTAAATTCAGTTTAAATGTTCCAAATTATCTTTTTTAGATCAGGATAACGACAAAGGTTTTTGGGGTGATGTTTGAGAAGTGTAATACAAAAACATTTCTTTGACTTCTGTATCTTTCTTGACTTAATTGCAATACTAATTCATCACTCAATATTTGTTCAGTGTTTTGAAAGTATGGCTGGATATATTTGAAAAAAGCAGCAACCATTTGCACTGGTCTGTAATTTTATGTGAATGAAGACTACACTAATCTGAATTTATGATGAATTTTCCATTTACAGTGGAATTTTGTTATCCAGAATGCTAGGACTATAATATACCTTTTTTGGATATCATGACGATTATGCCAGATACTCAGAATAGACTGAATTGACATATGCTGAGGAGAAATTTCCATTTATTTTTTGGATATGAGTGTTGAGATTTGGATGGAACCAGCTACTTCCATGGCAGCAGAGTTGTGCCTAGGGGTTATAGCCAGTCTTCTCTACTTAAGTTTCAGCCAATACCACGTGGTGAAGTCTGGGAGCTCTAGGGATAGGTTTTGCCAGTCAGATATATATTTACCTGCTAAGGAATAAGAAGTATATACTACTTGGAGAAGTGGTAGGTGAGCTTTGCTAAAGAAAATCCTTAAATTTGACAGTCTTTCAAACTAGGTTTTCATCATGTAGCAATAGCTTCCTTTTGTGGGCAAAGGGAAATAATTGTGGTAAATTGATTCCAGTACTGTTTGAACTTTCCTGGTTTGTTTGACTCAAAGTGGCTTAGCAGTGTATTTTGGCCTGAACTTTGTAATGGAAAATGTTAAGATGCATGACCATTACTGTAGAAACATAGAATGGTTTGGGTTGGAAGGGACCTTAAAGACCATCTAGTCCCAACCCCCCCTGCCTTGAGCAGGGACATCTCTCACTAGACCAGGTTACTGAAAGGCCCATCCAACCTGGCCTTGAACACTGCCAGGGAGGGGGCATCCTCAACTTCTCTGAGCAACCTGTGCCAGTCTCCCACCACTCTCACAGGAAAGAATTTCTTCTTCACATCTAATCTAAATCTATCCTCTTTCAGCTTGAAATTATGTCCCCTTGTCCCATCACTACATGCCCTTGTAAAAAGTCCCTCTCCAGCTTTCCTGTAGCCCCTTCAGGTACTGGAAGGCTACTCTAAGGTCTCCCTGGAGCCTTTTCTTCTCCAGCTTGAACAATCCCAACTCTCTCAGCCTCTCTTCATAGGAGGTGTACTCCAGCTCCCTGATCATCTTTGTGTTCCTCCTCTGGACATGCTTCAACAGCTCCATGTGCTTGGACATGGAACTGGGGACTCTAGAATGGGACACAGTACTCCATGTGGGGTCTCACAAGAACGGAGTAGAAGGGGAGAATCACCTCCCTTGACCTGCTGGTCAAGCTTCTTTTGATACAGCCCAGGATACTGTTGGCTTTCTGGGCTGCAAGCATACACTACCAACTCATGTTGAGCTTTTCATCAACCAACACCCCCAAGTCTTTCTTGTCAGAGCTGTTCTCAATTAATTCTCTACCCAGCCTGTATTTGTGCTTGGGATTGTCCCTACCCAGGTGCAGGACCATGAACTTAACCTTTTTGAACTTCATGTAGTTTGCATGGGCCCACCTCTCAAGACTGTCAAGATCCCTCTGGATGGCATCCTTTCTCTCCAGCGTGTTGACTGCACCACACAGCTTGGTATCATTGGCAAACTCACTGAGGGTGCATCCAATCCTACCACCCATGTCACTGACAAAGATGCTAAAGAGGACCAGTCCCAATACCTGTCCCTGAGAAATGCCACTCATGACTGATTTCCACTTGGACATTGAGCCATTGACCACAGCACTTTGAGTGTGACTACCCAGCCAATTCCTTATCCACTGAGTGGTCCATCCGTCAAGTCTATGTCTCTCTAATTTAGAGAGAAGGATGTTGTGCGGGACAGTGTCTAATGCTTTGCTCAAGTCCAGGTAGATGACATCAGTTGCATCATTGATAAAGCACTGGAAAACGCATGCGAGAGTAAAGTCATACTTGAGAAAAACCTCATTGAGATCAGTACTGGCTGACTGGTCTTCTACCACTAAAGTTTTCTCATCTATAACTTAAAGTACTCATGGCACCAGCAGTAAGGTTCATGAGTGAATGTAGGCAGCTGTGACGTTGGTGTGTCAGTGACATTCAGATCCCTGCCATCATTCACTCTTCCCAGTGTCTTTGAGCAGTTAACAATATCTAGCAGAAAGAAAACTACTGAAAATAACTAGTTTTGTCAGGCATTGCCTAAAGGACAGAATAGCATCCTCTATATCTTAGAAACTATGCCAAAATCTGCCAATGAAGTAATTGTTTCCAATTGCCATTACAAGACAACATCTAGACAATATTTGTATGCTCCCATAGAGGTGGTTAGCATCCAGGTTTAGCCCACTATCCAACAATAATGAGCAACATCAGATAAGGGAAGGAGCATTAAAATCTACAAATATACAGGGATATTTATCCATCTGTTAATGGATGCTATACCTAGGTTTTACCACATATGTACAGCATAAAGATTATTTTTTAATGCTATTATTTTTCCAGCCCCAGAATAAATTCATGTAATCTTCAGAGGCCAGTTTATTCTTTTGAGGAGCTAGAGAGGTTGATTCCACACTAATCACATTAAAATCAATAGTCTTCATCTGTAAGACTATAGCAGTGGAACTAAGCTGAGACACTCAAGCTAAAAGAGAAAAAGCTTATTCTTTCGCTTCAAGCGTCATGTTTCTGATGAGAAATCAACAGCTTTCTAATACACATTTTTTGTTTGGTCCAATGGAATCCACATTTGGAAACCTTTAGTTTCTTCCTAGTCTTGCCCGGTTTGGGACACTGAGCTCATGGAAGACCATGGTAGAAAGAAAACTGAGCTCAGGAAGGGAATTTTCTGTAATAGTAATACAGGCTTGATTTTTTTTCTAGGTAAACCAAAATATATTGTAATAAATAAATAAGCATCAATCTATATCCTTCCTAGGAACAGAAATGACATTACATGGCAAGAATTGTGCTGCTGTCTATTAATGTGTGTTCCAAAACTCCCAATGATGTAGAGACTTTTGAAGTGAAATATGTTGCATCTTCTGAAAGATGATTTCTGAAGCCACCAAATTTAAGAAAGAACACATAGCATTCAAAGCAGTACTAAGATGATCAGGAAAACATCTTTAATATTTTCCCCAGTAGATATTTCTATCTGTTTTGAAAATAAATCTTTCATTCATATTAATTAGATGGCCTGTGTGAGGCCACAGCCATGTTTATGTGCACACTTAATCCCTGTATTTAAAAGGTGACAAGTTTTCTCTGTCATGAGTTATAAGAACTCAGTAGCAAGAAATGGTTCTTTGTGATCATCTCAGCTTCTGTTTAGTCCCATAGCAAACCAAACGTAAATACTTATAAACAATGCTATTTACTTTTTTTAAATAAAATTTGAACACTTACATTATCCCATTGGATTTGTCCTTTTCAGAAGCTAGGTGGAGTACAGCTCTGTGGGCTGTACTTCTAGCAGGTTGCATGCTGTTTTCATTCACAAGATCTGCAATAACATATCAAAGTGTCTTTATCCTGTTCTGGTGCTGGCCTGACAGGCAAATCAGTAACAAGAAGCAAATGGAACCCTTCCTATGTACTTTTTTTTCCACTTGTTCTCTGACTCCTAGTGCATTTCAGAATTTTTTATGATGTGAATATATGGACCTAGATCCCTGAAGGGACCCACAGGATCTTCTAGGCTCAGCAGAAAAGTGAATGAGGTTGCAGGCACTTAGTCAAAGGGACTTAAGATATCTTCAGGGTGCAGTGCAGCACTTCCTTTCATTTTTTTCAACCTTCTTTTTCAAAAAAATGGGCTCTCCTACTAGCTTACAGAGTCATGTTCACCTTGATAGCTCTTTATATATACCATGCAACGCCTGGACCAAAATAAACCAGAGAGGTTGCGAGTGTGTCTGCCTGGAAGAGGTATTCTTTGTAGAGTACAAGATATTAAACTTGATTCCTTTCAAGAAAGAAAACTCTAGTACTCATACCTTGGCTAGGAGTCTTAGTCATTGAAACACTAAACTGGTAAGGGTCCTGCTCTGCCACCCTCTCACAAAAAGCAGCAGGAACTGCTATATTTGTTTCACAGACATTTATTTGGACTCACTCATAGGCTTAAATCCTTAAAAAGACAGAGAGAAAGATGAGATTGTCTGGAGTTTCTAACAGCTTTTACACACAAGGATGTGTTAACTAGTTCCAGGGTAGAAAAAAGCTGAGCAGAGATATGGAAATTGGAAATTAGTCTCCATAAGTAGGATCTAAGTGGGACTTTGGTGCACAGGTGGGACATCGATCTTTTTTTGTGAATCTGGTCTTTCTTGATAGGAGATTGGACTGATAATAGCATACCCTATCCAACATTAATCAGGTGGTAACAGCTTTCAGTTGCTAATAATCTGTGAGGGATGAAAGGTTGTCTGATGTGTCCTGTTATTTTTTACTTTTTTCCAAAGATCTGTCCTATGTTTAACAATATGGCACCTGAGCATTAACTTCAAGTATTTTGAACCATCAGATTTTTATGTTTTGAAATTGTTTTGGACATTGATTTGCATGTTGTTCACAGATAAAGGCATGTCTGTTTGAGATGACAGATGAACATACTGATTTCTTATGATCCAAAATGGATTGAAGCTCCCAGCCCTCTAACTTGGATTTTGCCAGCTAGCACATTGCATGGAACAGTGCTGAAAATGGTTTCTTGACTATGCCAGCTGTAAAATAAATGCTGAAGAGCTGGGCAAATTATTTCTTTGGGTAATGCTTTTCCTGAAAGAATATGAGTTCTGAGTAACAGATCTGTGTTTCAGGACCAAATTCTATCTTTGAAATGAGAATTCAGATAGATTAGGTAAGTGGGTATTTGGCTGAATTATTAAGATCTTTATTCTTGCTTCCGAGATGGTGTACAATAGGGTAAAGATTCACTAAATTTAGCAGTCAACAAAATGGTGGCTTTGAGTACTAGAATTGCAGACTGCTTGGTCTCTCCCCAAGAATACCATGGCCTTTTCTGAAACTGGGTGGAAGAGCTGACCAACATCTTTGTGGGTATCCATTTGTCACTTCCTACAAAGCACAAACAAAGTGATAACAGCAAAAGTGAATCACTACTTGCAAAGAGATACTCATTTGTGTGGATTGCTCAGTAAGTGTGGGTGTTTAGATCTTAAACTTCGGATAAGGAAGTCAAGCAAGCAAGAACACAGGAGGCACAGGAACAGTTGTGAGTAAATCTAAACATACATTTCAAAAAGCTGCAGGTGGGCTTCATGAGCAGGTGTAAAAATTATTACTGTGGGGCCATAATGTCTGTTCTGAGTAAACAGAGAATATTTTGATCTTCTGTGCATATAAAGGGGAAATAACAATTCAGAGATAATAGACTATATTTAAGTAGGTGGAAAATCTATTCCTAGAATTAGAAAATGAGAAAGATCCAAGCATACAATACAGATCATAGGTCTGTAACTTAACCAATGCTTAGGATATAAAATTATTAGATAGGGAAACATACTCATCAAGTTTCCAAAAAATAAAAAGACAGGTTTGATTTTAACTTAAAGGTCCTTTATATTAAAAGTTTTGCTGTCCTATCTATTTGACCTATTTTTGAGTTTCTAGTTGTTTTCATTTTTTGTTTTGTTTTGTTTTGTTACTCATCTCCAGAGTAAAAGGTGTCAGTTATCCTATCGGCTATACATAAATAACAGTTGTTGAAATAACTGGGACCTCTGCAGCAGGTATTGTGGCTGATCACAGGTGCACTTTTTCCCTTTTGCTTTTTGGGAGATGTGATATGTAATATGTACACAAATATCAACAGATTAGTAAACTTAATAAAAATATTTCTCTAACTTTATTCTGCATATGTGATACACTTTCACGTAACCTAAGTTTCTCCATTGTAAACCAAAATATCTTGGAATGACTGCTAATAGAGGCTCATCGACCTATGAAATGAGTTTGGCAGTTTCTGTTACCAGGTGACAGGTGTCTACATCAGACACAAACAAAACCCCCTGCACAGCTGCCACAGGCGTCCACCTCTGGCCACATTCCTAAAGCAGAGGTCAAGCACTGAATCAGATGTGAGGAAAGAACTATCCTGATGTCTTATGCAGTTCAGGTTTCAGGCTTATTACCTAGAAAACTTTCACTGCCATTTACACTTTTAACCTTTTCTTCAATAGAAAGGCCACTCCAGAAAGCAGAATATATTCTTCAAGGCCATGAAGCATAATTCCCAAGAGGCAGTCTCCTTAGGAAATGGGAATCGCTTAAGCGGAATTTCAGTAGCTGAAAGAAGAACAACATAAGAAGACTGGACTTTGCTCGTATACAATGCAGAATTTGTATTGACTTGGGAAGTAAATCCTTTTCTTCTGAAAAAAAAAAAAAGTTGTAATTTAGGAAGACTGTTTTTCTGCACTGAGAGAATATGTATTCCAAGACCCCAAGCTATTTTTTCTCTGTGCAAGACAAACAATTTTGAGCCTCACCAACAAATATTAAAACATCAAGTTCTCATATGCCTAGAATCTTTTAAATTACTTTTATGGTCTCTTCTCTTCTCTTCTCTTCTCTTCTCTTCTCTTCTCTTCTCTTCTCTTCTCTTCTCTGGAATCAATATACATAACAGATTTGATGTTTGCTTTAGATGTTAAAAAACTTGCTACTTCTTTTCAACACTCTACAGCTCCACACACACTGATATCTTTATTTTTATGGCCTACTACATCAGACATCTTAGTATTAAGTGGTAAAAATTTTATCTAATCTCTGTAGAGTATTAAAACTAAGGGCATGATTGTCATTGTAATAGAAATCAACAGGCAAGTCATCAGTTGCAGAATGTGTCAGGAGAAGAGCAAACAGGGAAAATCTCAGATTATTCTTTTTTTATGATTCCCAAAACTAAGTAATGCAAATATAACTATTGAGAGAAAGAACACCCTAACATTATCCCAATTTGCAAACAAAATTCATCATTAAAAGGGGAAATTAAATGCAGTATAATTACAAGACCCCAGACACTGATGTATACATTGATATGCCTTTACCAGACATCCCCAATGGATGAGTAAGACAAATTATTCACTGTAACACTAGCCTTTGATGAAAGTATTTTGTCTCTCTCTAATGACTCTGCCTGCCTTGCCTGAAAGAACTCTTTTTTCTCAGCACCATTTCTTCTCCTATTACACATTCTCATGTGTGCAACACCTCCTCTTTTAAAAGCAAAAAAAACCCCAACAAAAACAACAACAATGACAAAACATCCAACAACAACAGACAACTGGAAGCTGCTGACCAACAGATTATTCGTTTTGGTTGTGTAAATCCAAGCTTCAAGTCCCTCTTCTGACTATTTGGAGTCAAAGATTTGAATCCCATAGGGCAGGAGAATGACTAACCTACCAGTCTATTGTCTATTCAATGTAGGATACATGATTAAATATTAATTTGACCATAATATTTAATTCCTCTGCACATTCTCTGAATCCACATGTATCTGAGCAAATTAAACTGAAGGAAACCGAATTTTGGCACCATCTAACCATTAATAGCGGTTTTCTATTCCCAAATGAAATACTGTTAGATAACCATGGCTGTATCTGTTCCTGAAAAGTATATGACTCAACATTGTAGATACTCTCTCCATTGTTTAATGATTTTGCATCAAGTTTAGGTATTTTTCCAACAGATCTGTATTTCATGAGACAGAAAGTACATCCTTATTACAGAAACTGAGGGAAAGACTGTGGATGTTGTTTACCTAGATTTTAGTAAAAACTTTGACACCATTTCCCACAGCATTCTCCTGGAGAAACCAGCTGCTCATGGCTTGGATGGGTGTACTCTTTGTTAGGTAAAATACTGGCTGGCTGGCCAACCAGGCCTAAAGAGTTGTTGGTAAATGGAGTTAAATCCAGTTGGTGGCTGGACACAAGTGATGTTCCCCAGGGCTTGACACTGGGGCCAGTTCTCTTTAACATCTTTATCAATGATCTGGGCCAGGGGATTGAGTGCACTCTCAGTAATTTTGCAGATGACACCAAGTTGGGTGGAAGTGTTTTTCTGCCTGAGGGTAGGAAGGCTCTGCAGAGGGATGTGGACAGGCTGGATCAACGGGCTGAGGCCAATTGTATGAGATTAAACAAGGTCAAGAGCCGGTTTCTGCACTTGGGCCACAACAACCCCAGCCATCGATACAGGCTTGGGGAAGAGTGGCTGTAAAGCTGCCTGGTGGAAAAGGACCTCAGAATATTGGTCAACAGCTGTCTGAATATGAGCCAGCAGTGTGCCCAGGTGTCCAAGAAGGCCAAGAGCATCCCGGCTTGTAATAGAAATACTGTGGCCAGCGGGACTATGGAAGTGATTGTCCCCCTGCAATCAGCACTGGTGAGGCCACACTTTGAATACTGTGTTCAGTTTTGGGTCCATCACTACAAGAAGTATGTTGAGGTGCTGGAACATGTCCAAAGAAGGGTAACAGCTGATGAAAGGTCTAGAGCGCAAGTCTTAGAAGGAGGATAATGGTTACAAACTGGAGCATAGGAGGTTCCATGTGAATATCAGGAGAAACTTTTTCACTGTGAGAGTCACAGAGCACTGGAACAGGCTGCCCAGAGAGGTTGTGGAGTCTCCTTTCCTGGAGACATTCAAAACCCACCTGGATGCGTTCCTGTGTGATGTACTGTAGGTGACCCTGCTCTGGCAGTGGGGTTGGTCTAGATGATCTTTCGAGGTCCCTTCCAACCCCTAGGATTCTGTGGGATTCTGTGGGATTCTGTAGGATCTAAGAGAACTGGGATTGTTTAGTATGGAGAAAAGGAGGTGGAGGGGAGACCTTATCACTCTCTACATCTATCTGAAAGGAGGATGTTGGTCTCTTTTTCTGAGTAGCTAGGATGAGAGGAAATGGCTTCAAGTTGTGCCAGGGGAGGTTTAGATTGGATATTAGGAAAAATTTTTTTACTGAAAGGACTGTCAAACTCTGGCACAGGCTGCCTAAGGAGGTGGTCGAGTCACCATCCCTCGACGTATTTAAAAGACGTGTAGATGTAGCGCTTAGGCACATGGTTTAGTGAAGGACTTGGCAGTGTTAGGTTAATAGTTGGACTCAATGATCTTAAGGGTCTTTTCCAACTTAAATTATTCTATGAAATTAATGAATGGATTTCTATTGCCAGTGTTTGAGGGCCCGAAAGATGTCCTTATAGTGCTTCTTACCATTTTCTCACATATATGTGAGAAAATCCAGCTTTATAATGATGTTTGCATATTTTAAACAGTGATGGCAAACTTTAGGAAGCCCTGGACATAGATGCCCATCAAACTCCACAGGGATCTATCACCTTGAGGGTATCCACTGATGTAGGAAATCAGGCTGAATCTGAACCCTGACTGTATACTCATTTTCTCAGTTCTCTTCTGCTGTGATACAAGTTGCACATCCAGTCAGTGGTGAAATGCAGATGGGGACAGTTGAATATCTTCAAGACTTTAAGTCTTCAAAATAAGTAGACAGATGGTATCTAAAATCAGACTGTATTAGACAATGTTTAATGTTGAGTACAACAGATGCTCTTAATAGAATCATGTGAGACTGGGATCATTCATTAACTAATTAACTGTATTGGTTTTCACTTTATTTTTAAAACTACATATTACATTAGTGTCTATATTTTCTTTTTAGACATTCTCTAATCTAAAAAGCTTTGGTTGATAAGGCTGTGACAGAAAACTTGATAAAGTTATTTGCTTTTTTTTTAGCTTTTTCAATTAAGAAATGGTTAAATTGCAGAAAAAGTATGGTTGTATTATATCAAGATTATCTTGCATCCAAAACCTATACCATGAAAAAAGCAGAAAGCAGTAAAATAATTTATGAATACGTCTTTCTTCTCTTGAAGCTCTTCTGCCATGTACCTTCTCCTACCCAAACCTAGATTTTGAAAGACTTTGCAGTTTGAAGAGCACTCAGCCTGACGTCCTGATCCAGCTGCCATTTTTTCTGGGTTGCCCTTCTTCCAGCCAAGCAACAGGTTGGCAGAAGAGTGACTATGCAGGTGAGACAGGTCCAGTGCTACTGTGAAAGTGCTCAATGTGCTGTGCGTGCACATAGGGGTTGCTCTACTAGGAAATGACAGATTTCATGTACCTGTGCAATAGGTCCGGTCATATCATCAAGCTAGGGATGTGCAGTGTACCTTTTTTGCTAAAACAAGCCCTGCTTTTACTAAAACTGGCTGTCCTAGTCATATGCTTCCTAGAAGACACTTGCTGCTATACAACTGCAGATTTGTTAATTAGTGAGAATATGTATGACACTTTGGTTCAGGATTTAGTGAAGACAATCTGTGCAGAGTTCTAAAATTTTACATTTTTTTTCATCCCCTTTCCAAAAATGTTAGTTGGAGCAAGAAAATTTCATATTGAACAGTTACATGTCAGCCTATTAGTTCTTTTAGTTCTTCTAGACCATTCAAATCTTGGTTTCTTTGACATTGTTATGAAGTCTTGATAAAAAATTTACGGGCAGGTATATTAAAATAACCATAACGTGTCACATTTTTTTTACTTGAGAAACTCAGAAATATTCAGAAATATTTGAAGAGAATCTTCAGTACAAGTGGATTTGGTAGCATGAGGGTATTCAGCCTCATGTTATTTGTCTCTGTTGCTTGATAGGTCAAAATATAAAAATATTTTGAAATCTCCAGAATTCCTTGTTTATATGTTCTTGGGTTTCATAAACAGTATTTTTACTTTTTCTTCTTTTTGTTGACAGGCTTATAAAACATCCCAACGAATTTCAGTTACTTGAAACTCTCTTAGCCCCTTTTTCCAAATTTCATGTTTCACTTGTTCATTTTCTATGTAGCTTTGGTGTCAAATGAAATTTTAATTTCTACCAGAGTTTTATGAACTTAGCATAAGACAAGATACAGCAAACTGGTAGTGCCAGCAAATGGAGGAGGCAAAGTAGAGATATTAATATCCATAGCTAATTAACACCTCATTTAGATCAATTATAGGCCTGAACTATGGCCTAAAGTCAATTCAATGATTTTCATTAACTTCAAAGAACACCAAATGAAGCCCTGTATGACAGCTTCAAGTAGCTTTTAAAAGTATATCAATAAAAAAGAACATGAATAGTATTATATACTTTTTTCTCACCTCCTGCCCAGGCATTTCTATTTAAAAGAGAGATGATATTTAGTAATATGATCCTCAGGTCTGACTTATTTAACTATTAAACTACTGCATGTTCTTTGCTAATATAACAATTGATGTCACAATTGTTCTTTTTACACAAGTTTAAGGCCCCTTTTGTACTGAACAGTCCAAATGACATGGCTTAACACAACTGGAATGTTGTCCTGATAACTGCTCTTCTTGGCCGTGTTCTACATATTATGCTCAGTTTTTCATGTGCATAGGAAAGGGCATTTAAGAAGGCACAAGAAGTACCCAATATATCAAATCATACTAAAAAATAAACCAATGAGCACCTGTGTCTGATGCAGAATTCCAGAAATAACTCTGGAAAAGACTGAGCTGGATTCAGCTTCTAGGGGATGTGTGGAGTAATATGAGCAATGATAAACTGATTGGATATAACTGAAGCAGACTATGACGTGATCTTTCTCAGTTTTCTGCCTCTTCCTCTGTTATGAGGAAATCTCCCTCATAGCTGGGGCAGCTGGGGCAGAAAAAATAATGTGCAACATCCTAATGCAGAGCCTGGGATGTGAGTGCCAGGAATAAAACAGATTTATTCTAGTCTGTCAACTGGGAAAGTCCAGGAATGTCTTGATAAACCTTCTGGGGAATGCAAGAATCTAATCTTGCTGTTGAAAAGAAGAAATGCCTCCTCCTAGCCTTTGCAGCTCTATACCTTCTGGCAGACCTTGTACCTGATGTTCTGCTGCCCACCTGTTTCTTTCTTGGAAAACGTCAGAGGGCACAAGCGTTGCAGCGAGAGACAGGTAGCTGCTGCTGCTGAATAACCTCTAATGCTGGTTTGTGTCAGAGCAGCCCATCTGATTCCTTTGAAATTAGTTTCAGTTGCTGGATGCAACCATGCTATAGACAGTCTAATGACAAGGGGAATAATGCAGAAAACAAAGGATCTGTGAATTTTTTAAATGGGTTTACAGAGCTAAACACTGTCAGTATTTTCTAGATAAACATCAACACATGTATACTTGTAAATATGTGTGCCTGTACTCAACTGATCATACACATACAAGATAAAAATGTTCGATGAAGTTTTTAGAAATGCTGTCACTCTCAAGATTTCTCTTCACCAAATAGAGTTGCTTCTCTCCATGGGAGCTGCCATTTTAGTGATGTTATGCAACAGAGGTCTGCTTTGATGATAAAAAGAGGAATGAAAGGATCAAATTTGCTATCAGGAAAAAGGGAGAATCAGAAAGTCTAAGCATTTTCATAAGGTAAATTCCATAATTTTAAAACATGGTTTAAAACATTTGATTAATTGAACAGCTTATTTTTAGCTAAGGAACTTACCTTTTAGCAATGAACTTTCTGACTGCTAATGCTTTCCAGAGCTGACAGTTCTTTCCAGCTTACTTAAATTAGCTTTTGCTTTCTCCATTTTTAAAGGAATAATATCCTTTTCTAGGTTAATCCCTTACCTACAATATCGACTTAACGTAGTGGGATTGAACATTATCCCTGCTAATGCTGTAGATGTTCTTTCTTTCTCTGCTGGCCCCTGCAAAGGGCATCTCTTCATAACTGTCTCATTTTCAGGGTTATACATCGCTTGGTACAGCCATGTGCAGGAGTGTAGAAATGAGACCTCCCTAAAGGCCAACAGCAAACTGCAGGATGCCTTCAATCCTTTCTGAAGCAACAAAACAAGGCAGAGACAGCACACTTTGCTGTGGGATTCCTGGGCTCAGTAGTACATATTTGGACACAAAATGTGGTCACTCAGGAAACGTAGTGCCAGCTCCCTTTTCCAGTTTACAGTGGTATCTTTGAACAGGATGGAATTGTACTTCACCTTTCCATTATTTTTTAAGCCCACATCTCTGAGTCTTCAGCTACTATGAAAAGATTTTAAAATAACAAATGTCAGTTGTTTTAGAAATCTCTGTAAGCACCAGGTGTGAGACTATTTTACTCTGACACTTGAATCCATTGGATATGCTCATTCGTGAGATCTAGTCTGCTGGAATAATTAATTTGTGCATAACAAACTGCCTAACTGAGCTTGCAAAGAACAGTCTCTTCCTTAAGACTGTGCTAAAAATTGTATTCAATCTTTGTTTTGTGCTATTACAAAGCAAGACTATATGTATGATTTATATAGTTTGATATCCAGCTTATTAGAAATTTATTAGCACTGAGGAATATATTTCAACATCTACCTAGAGTTTCACTTAATTTTAATTTAGAGTCAGATCAAAGACTACAGGCCAGAACTCTTCATCCTTTGAGTAGTATTACCCCTTGAAGTGGAAAATCTCTGCAAGATTCAACGTCTAGACCTTCTTACATATTATTCTGGAGGGTTTTTTTCATCTCCCTCCCTTTACTCTGCCAGCTCTGCTCAAGAAGCAAGTGTTTTAGTCCTGAAGTTTCTGGTCACAAAGGGCTGCCTGAGGCACACCACAAGCTATAGGAGGAGCCGAGCCTGTTCCCTCTGTGATTCTCTTCCTGTAAAAACAGCCCTGCAGTGCTGTTGTATGCTTCATAATATGCATAGGTTCCACACATCCTGCTCCTTTACAAGAGGAGGTATAAGGGAATATACTTCAGCAGTATAGGTCAATGTTCTGCTTTACTGTTGCCTGTCTGATATAACACTTACAGCTCTAGCCAGCCCCAGAAACCTAGTAGGTGAGTAAGCACTATGTTTTCCCTTGTTCTCTGGTTAAAGACCTACAGAAGATCACATGCACTTGACCAGTGGCTTGCATTTATTTTGAATAAAATATTTTTTTGTGTACTGTTGTTGGATCAACAAAAGCAAATTTCATTAAATGCTCTGCCTCTGCGAGATTGAAAGCAAAGGTTAGTTGGTATTCACAGATTTGTTTAATGAATTTAGAAACATCTGTTGCATTGCTACCAAATTCTGAACCTGGTCCCAGTAGCCTGGGAGCATCAGGGCAAGTTTTCCTTCTGAACAGATGAGAGTTAGATATTTTGCTGTTAGTACTTAAAAAAAAAAAAAGTGTGTCCTTGAGTTTCTTATATTCTTATGAATTTGAATACTATATAAAAAAGAGTAACTGAACAATAATTAAAAAAAGTCATACTCTTGACAATAGTGAAATAGCAGTCTTTTGTTGTAGTACATGTCACATAAGTTAATGTAATGTGGAATAATGAAAGCCTCCCAGTGTGAGCAATAGAAGCACATTTGGTCTGAATTATTTAAATGTAGCTTCGTCAAAGCAATTGAAAATGTAGTAGGGAAACGATTTTTCATTAACTATGAGATGAACAAGATGACCTAACAGATTCCAAATGAATTGTAAGAACTTTGTTATTGAAATACTAATAATAATTTTATAGTTTTGTCATGAGTTTGGCCAATAAGCAGGTGACAGATGCTCCCTGTCATCCCCCACACACCCTCCCAGAGGAAGATAACAAGGGAATAAAGGGGAGAGACTTCGAGGTTGGAGAAAAACCTAGAACAGTTTTAATGAAACAGAATATAACAATAATAATAATAAAGATGGCAAATTATATACAAATATGTAAATGCATCCATATATGTAAATGAATACACAAATATGGAGCCCACATTTCCTGGATGATAATTGTGTCCAGACCAGAAAAATCCCAAACTGGATTTGGCAGTGGATGGGGGTACCTGGGCCCAGTGTTCCCAAGAACAGTCCATAAAAAATAATTTGGAGAAGCTGCTCTGGTCCTACTTGAGGAGGCAGGGAACGGTGATATGTTACTGTTCATAATGTTCTTCTCCAGTGAGTCAATAGGATGCAGGAACACCAGCAGCATAGGGAGTACAACAAAGAAGCAATCCCAACCCTGACAGCACATCAGCCAGAGGAGCCAGCAGAGTGGTCTCTGAGGAGCCATTTTATACTAAGCACCGTGGGCAGGAGCACTGTAATTGGTCTGCTTGGGGCACTTGACCCATCCTCTCCTCTCTATAAGCATAGCTATTCCCCTTCCCATTGTCATTACCACAGGTGCAGACTGTGGCAGCTTATGGATATACTTGTCATGCAGTTCTCTTTGGTCTGCTCTGGATCTCATATATCTCAATTCCAGCTTCATCTCATAGCACTATGCCAAAGGTCAAACAAGTCTCTGCATATTTCTGATTTAGTCAATGAAAAAAGAATATTAATTAGTATTATTATCCTTAATTTAATACAAAAATGTTGCTTCAAAAAAGAATGAGGGTCAATTTTCAAACAGTAACAATTAGGTATACTGCAGATATTTCATATTTTAACTGGAACTGCTAAGATTTTCTTTTTTTTTTTTTTTTTATTTGCAGATTAGCCTTAAGATTGGCATGACCTTCAATTAACCAGATCAGACATCATACGTTCCTTACAAGTAATTTACAAAATGAAATGGCATTTGATTCTCTCAAAGAAAGTCCATTCCAGATTATCAAAAATGAACTAAAGGTAGCTCTGAAATGATGCAGCTCACATATGCCCTCATTTGAAGAACTCTGTTGTAATAGACTGTCTTTAATACTCTGTGAAGGTACTTAGCTCCTAACTGTGATAAATCTTCCTATAATCACTCCTTTTAACAAGATCAAATAGCTTAGAACATCCAAAACGCTTATTTCCTTCAGGTAGTTTTCATTTATCATCAAAGAATGCAAAATTTATTGCATGGCGCTTGGAAAATAGTCTTAATTGCCCTTTTATACTTTATCAGAGACACAGAACATAAAGTGAACAGGAGTATCATAGATCCTACTGTTTTCAATAAACAGTAGCTGTATTTAGAGTTTGAACCAGATGATCTTCAGGTATCCCTTCCACCCTAATTTATTCCATAATTTTATGATTTTATGACTAACAACAATATATATATGCATTGCATGCCAGAAAGGGTGTCAATCAATATCTCCTTTATGAAAAGAGATGTGCTTGAAAACTTAGGCATCTTTCTCCATAAAGAAGCAACACAGCTAGTCAAACTTAGGGTCAGACATATTGTGGTTTTAAGAAAATGTAATTGGACAGGAAAGGGAAGAGTGAGAGGAAAAGCACTTGCTGAAAGTGCTGTATGAAGAATGCCTGACAAACTGAGAAGTCAAGCTAGGAAGACAATGGAAATCCTAAACTTGATGGATTAGAAGTAGAATTCCACAAGATATTATCATGAAAATACCACAGTAATAAGAAGAGGAGAATTTTGAGAATTATGAAAGACACATTCAACAAATTGAGGAAGAGCAGCAAAGACAGTAGTAGTGATAGGGACGGAGACAGTAGCAATGGGGTTCATTTCAGGAAGAGTGTTCTAACAAGAAAAAGACAACACAAGCCACCTCATGTTGAGATAACACTAAGGTGGGAGGTACAGCTACATGAAAAAAAGGAAGTAGTTGTTATTTAAGCAGAACCATTGCCTTCAGGTAAGTGGAAGGAATGGGAAAATTTATATTGCTGTATGAAATATTCTTGCATCAGAGAGAGAAATGCCGGAGTTAATCCTGCCAAGTAGAGGGCCCTGAACCAACTCAACAACTAACCATATATTGCAACCATGTATTGCAGAAGTCAGTAGGTCCATACACATGATTCTGCAGAACTGGAGTACTGCCAAAACGTATTTTTTTGGTATCTCTTTTCTGAGTGAAGTTTCTTCTCCTCAGTTTGATTACAGCTAGCCAGAAGTGTCATTTGATGGGGAAGGGGAGTGATATGTAGTGAGTAATTATTCATTAATCTAGGTCAAATATGGTAAGTATCTCAAGCTGAAGAAAAACGTAAAACTTAGAAAAATCAATTCTTTTGGACAAACAAATAATTTTCTTTCTTGTGACAAAAATTTTTGCAGACTATCAGAATTAATTTTATAAAAACTTCAAGTTAATGTAAATAAAATGTTCATTGTAGTTTAAATATTTTTTAAACTTGATTTTGCTTGTTCTCCTAAGAATATTGAATTACACACACTGTGTTAACCAGAAGGTTGCCATTGTTCAATCTCTCCAGTCAAATAAAATTCTAAATAAAAAAAGAAGTTTTCTTCCGGGTACTTCCAAGAGTCATTTGTATCCACAGAGTTGCTGCTATATGCAGAGAACTTGTAACTTCTACGGAGTCTGGAGAAGCAGAAGATAACAGAGGCATCTCTTTGCCACTGCACTAAGACCAACCTGCCAAATACTCATCATATCATAGTGTCAGTCTGAATAACAGCTATGTGTGCCAGCAGACAATGTATGTGGCTGACTCACTCTAGATGTAAACACATGCCAACTGGCACTGATGGGGAATTTTTCAGCAAACTGATTTTGACGGAAAACATTGATTTGTCAAAACTAAAATACTGCAGAGGGAATGTACATTACAATTTCAGTATCCAGGCACTAGTCTACTGCAGGATAATCAGTATCACTATGCAGGGTTCTCCCCTGAAACACCAAGTTCCTTCTCTGAATAAACCTGCAAAAATAACACTGTGTTTTTCTGCACTGATTTATAGGGAGCCTAGGAAAACTGGTCAGCTAGGCTATGTATCTAACCTTGGGGTATGTGAATGACTGTCTACAGTTCAGCGTTTTCAACCCAATGACTTCTCACTCAAAGGGAAAACTTCATAATGTCCTCAATATAAATGAAATATCAAATGTTCATCAATGACACTGATATCTGTTGGAAAAGTGGCACAGTGAGCTTTAGGCGATCTAGGAGATTTCTGGAGAACATGGAAGATAATTTCCTAAACCAGGTAACAGACAGCCCTACTTAGAGGGGTTGTGATACTAGATCTGGTGGTCACCAATACAAATAAGTTAAGTGGTGACATCAAAATAGGAGGCAGTCTGGCCTACAGTGACCATGCTCTGGTGGAGTTTACGGTCCTAAGGGGTGTGGGTCAGGCCAGAAGTAAAGTCAGGACCCTAAATTTTAGGAAAGCGGACTTCCAGCTCTTCAAGGAATTAGTCAACAGGACCCCCTGGGAAACTGCCCTAAGGGACAAGGAGGCAGAACAGAGCTGGCAGATCTTCAAGGATGCTTTCCATAGAGCACAAGAGCTCACAATATCCAGGAGCAAAAAAATGGGCAAGGAGGTCAAGAGACCGGCATGACTGAGTCAGGACCTTCTGGTCAGGAAGGAAATGCACAGGCAGTGAAAGCAGGGACAGATAACCTGGGAAGAGTATGGGGATACTGCCCAGTTGTGTAGGGACAGAGTCAGGAAGGTCAAGACATGGGCTGGAGCTGGGCCTGGGCCTGACTAGGGACATAAAGAATAATAAGAAGGGCTTTTACAGATATGTTGGCCAGAAGAGGAAGTTTAGGGAAAGCGTACCCCCCCAAACAATGTTGTAATGACAGACCAGCAGAAGGCTGAGATGCTCAACAACTTTTTTAACTTGGTATTCACTGGAAATCCCTCCTCAGACACCTCTCGAGTGGAAGGGCTGCATGACAGAGACTAGGGGGAGCAAAGTCCCTCCTCCTTCTCCCTAAGAGACAATAAGGTTCAGGACTGCTTGAGGAACCTGGACATACGTAAGTCTATGGGACCTGATGAGATGCATCCCAGAGTCCTGTGCAAACTGGCTGATGTAGTGGCCAAGGCACAGGGGGTACTGGTAGATGAAAGGCTGGACGTGAGCCGGCAATGTGCCCTCACAGCTCAGAAAGCCAACTGTATCTTGGGCTGCATGAAAAGTACTGTGATCAGCAGATCGAGGGAGGTGATTCTGCCCCTCTACTCTGCTCTGGTAAGACCCCTCCTGGAGTACTGCATCCAGCTCTGGAGCCCTCAGCACAGGAAGGACATGGACCTGTTAGAATGAGTCCAGGGAAGGCCACAAGAATGATCAGAGGCCTGGAACACTTGTCCTAGATGGAGGAAAGGCTGAGAGAGTTGGGGCTGTTCAGCCTGGAGAAGAGAAGTTTCTGAGGTGACCTCGATCCCTTTCAATACCTGAAGGGGGCCTATAAGAAAGATGGGGACAGGCTTTTTAGCAGAGCCTGTTGTGACAGGACAAGGGGTAACAGTTTTAAACTGAAGGAGGGTAGATTTAGGCCAGATATAAGGAAGAAGTTTTTCACCATGAGAGTGGTAAAACACTGGAACAGGTTGCCCAGAGAGGTGGTGGGAATTAGTCAACAGGACTCCCTGTCCCTGGAGATGTTCAAGGCTAGGTTAGATGGGGCTCTGAGCAACCTGGTCTAGTGGAGGATGTCCTTGCCCATGGCAGGAGAGTTGGAGTAGATGACCTGTAAGGTTCCTTAAAACTCAAATTATTCTGTGATTCTGTGACACACCAGCACACCAGGTGTCTTACAAGGCTGATAGCAAATGTTTGAAACATAAAAGGCCTACGAGGAATTAAAGAATGAGATTTTTATTTGTGTTTTATGATCCATTAGTTGAGCTCTTTATTGGAGCTCTCATAAGGAATTAGCAGAAAATACATTTTTCACTGCTTAAAAGTTTTGGGAATTAAAAGTTTCCTGTGCTCTTTCAGGGTAAGCCTGATACCTTACAAATGTGAAAAAGTGTGAGAGCAAATCCTCAAAGACTGAATTTAATTCACATTTGGAACCTGGAAAATTCCAGTCCAAATTTCTGCCTATTTGGCAATTGTTTACACAAACTAAAACATCTGTCTGGAAAATATTCAGAGGTCCTTAACCTTACAACAGTCAATATCCTATTCAATATGTTGGAGAACTCACCTAAGCAGTGATAAGTTTAACTTCTGGGGTGAATCAAATAGAACAAGGAGTTCTATTTGACATTGGTCCCCAGGTAATACAGTTATGTTTCTACTGGTATTTACCTAATAAGCAAGATTTCATCCCTCTCCTCCCAATTTGACTTCTTTTCTTACTGAGTTAAGAATGTTCAATTCATATAAACAATAATTTGAAAAAAACCCAGCATCTTCCATCAGCAGAATATATGCAACTGAAAAATTACCTAGTAGTACTGATTTATTTTGACTGCCATAGAATGTTCTTGAATTCCTCCCTACTCTTACAGATAAACTGAATCCCAAGACAGCTCTGTGCACAAAGCTTATATCCCACTTCAACCTCTAGATTGCTCGTTTGCTGTAAATATAATCTCACACCAAATATAGGCTATTTGCTTTAACTCCAAGGAGAAGGGATGTCCTATCCCTTTTCCTACTTGCTTATGCTTGTATACTGTTGGAGCAGATGGCAGAAATTTGCTTTAGCAGTTAATCTCTTCAGTTTGGGTCTCTGTGGGCAGACTAACACCCTAAATTTCACTTTGAGCAGAAACACTTTGAACAGAAAGAAAATTAAGAACAGGAGAATAATTGTAATTCAAATTCACATATTTTACCTGAAACTTCCTCTGTTGATTCTTGTTCTTCCTGTGGCTGTGAACTTTAATCTGAATACCTGAAACAAATTTAGACATTGCCAGATTATAGTTATTTGTTCTCATTTTAGCCCTTACTTTAATCAGATCCCTTTTTTTTTGGCATTTGTTATACCACTGCCACCCTTGATCTATTCTTAAGACAGAAGTGAAGACTTCATTTTGCCAGAGTAATTTCATGATTTTTTCTTCCATCAGCCTGATTTCAGTACTGCTGTATAAATTTCAACTTGAATCTATCTTTCTTACACATGTGTGATCAGACCTGAATACAAATTGGTTCTCACCATGATCTTGTACCTTAACATCTATAGCTTTACTTTGTAAGCTCACTAGAAATGCATCAATACAATTTACAAATACCTTTGTCCTCTTAAGAAATGTACATCATTAGTAATTTGTAGTCTTTCTGTAACCTTATATTAACCAACTAATACAACCATGTCTTTCTTGTCTTTTGTTTGTCCAACAGAAATTTTAGCTTCTATCTCATATCTACATTAACTTGTACTTTATGCTTTGAAAACAACACATCACTATTATTCCATTTCCCAAAAGCATTCACTTTGTAGTGTGGTATTATCAGTCCTCTTGTGTACTGGCAATAATTTTTAGACTTTAATCACGTCTGTTGTTCAGTAGCTCATCCCATTTTTTGTGTTCAAACTGTTAATGAAAATATTAAGTCAGATCATTTCCAAGATCAGTCATTTAGGAATACTTAACCATTGCCTGAAAACTCCAGTTTTTTCACAACCCATTGTCATCTGTCCTTTGGCCAGCTCCTAGTCCAACTTCAGAGTCCAACTTCAGTTCTTCTAATAAGCCACATCTTCTCCAGTATCTTCAGTTTAGTATTTTCCCTTGTAGCCATACAAAGTACTTTCTGAGTTCCAGACAGGGCAAACTTAACTACATTTCTTCACCTTTAAAATAAGTTATCTTGAGAAAGAAAGATGCAGTTAGATAAATTCTAACCTTGGTTAAATTTGTATGAACTGCTACTTATATTGGTTTTCTTTTTCCTTTTTTGGTCTTTTTTTTTTTTTTCCTACATTCACTGGGGCACTGGAGCACAGGCTGCCCAGAGAGGTTGTGAAGTCTCCTTCACTGGAGACATTCAAAACCTGCCTGGATGCGTTCCTGTGTGATGTACTCTAGGTGCCCCTGCTCTGGCAGGGGGGTTGGTCTAGATGATCTTTCGAGGTCCCTTCCAACCCTAGAATTCTGTGATTCTGTGATTCTACTCTAGTCTGAATAGTGCTCCTGCACTTGGAGTACATTTTCCCTTTTCAACATGCTATTTATTTTCCCATCCTGAGACTTGTAGACTTGGTAGGTTTATTTAAAGGCATGAGACAGGACCTTTTGATTTCATATCCAAGTTCTTTCTTCATTTGAGTTCAGATGAATTTGATCTTGACATTTGTAAATCTTGCCTACTAATGTCAAGTTACATTACATCCACCTCTCTTCCTCATTCACATAGCCAGTCATCTAATCTCAAAAATCAATCTTGCTGATCAAACAGGGTATGTCTGTCATAAATCCATGTTTCCTGTTCCTGATTGCCTTTTTGTCCTTCATGTGCCTGGAAATGGTTTCTAATAGGATATGCTGTTGGTTTAGAGCCTAAAATGAAGCTGACCAGCCTGTTTCACAATTCTGTTTTCTTGCCCTTTTTAAAAGTGACTATAAGATTAATCTTTTTTTTTTTTTACAGATCATCAGGAAACTCCTCTGACCACCGACAGTTACCACTCTTGGGTAAAACCCACCTGGCCTGAATACCTACAGTTTTTATCAATACTCCCAGCCTGCTGTCCATTTCCTTCTGAAAACATGCAGTTATGGACATAGGTCTGAGAACAAACTTATTCACAAGCAATGAAACAACACACATGGTAAATACTTCAGTCATTTCTGTATTGTATCTGCTGTTTGGTTTGTTTTTTTTTTTCCTTGATATCTCTAAAAAGTTCTTATTAACTGTTCCAGTTTCCTAGACTGGTCTTGCCTATGTTTATATCTCGCGACCTGTTAAATGTAGTATTCTTTACTGATGTATTTTTTGCCATTTTTTTCTAATTCTTTGCTCTTCAGAAGTTTTTCCCTCCAATTAATTATTCATTTAACTAGTTCTGCAATTCTTCCAAACAGTATTTTTACCCCTTGTCTTGATGACACAGAAAAGCTGCCATTACAGTGTTTGCTTTCCTTAGCCATGTAAATGTTGTTGATGTTAGGTTTGTTCAGCCCAAAGTTTGTTACAAAAAAAAGCTTATTTGTGAACCAATCCTATTCAAATATCTCTCTAATGTCCATAAACTTTTGATCTAAGGGTGTTGCCTACAATTCCATATTTTCTGTGACTTAAAACTGACAAAATTACATCTAAAATAATATTAACTCCAATGATTTTACATAAAAATATTTTGGTTACTACATCTAGGTACTAGCTGTCATGTATGGGCTCTATCACTGTTAGTAACATTTTTTATCTATTTTCTCTCAGGGAAGTTTAAATGTTAATAACATGACTTTCAACCGTTTCTCTTTTTTAGTAGTCTTTTAGTAGAGACAAGCATATTCATATTTTTGAAGATGGAATTTAGAAATTGAGCTTCAGTCATGAATGTGAAATAAAGATCACTTCAGATGTTCAACTGGCAGGTAAAAACCAGTATCGGTGTTGCAAAACAGGCCTGAAGATGTAGAGGAGATAGAAAATGAGGCAAAATCAGCTCAGATTTGGAACAGGTCATGTTGTAATTAAGCCACCTGGCTTCCCATCTGACAAATTGTACTGAGGCTCCTGCTAAATATCACTGTCACTTTCAGCTTGAATTTAAGCTGACCCTTTTGGTCTCTTCATTCCTCTCATGACATGCTAATCTTAATCACTTTTGTTCCAAAACTTTTATCATATGATCTGTGTTAGGTCTGTGTGGTGAGGCTGTGGTAGCAGAGGTGGCTTCAGAGAGAAGCTGCTGGAAACTCCCCCAGCTCCAAAGCTGAACCCTCTTCTGGCCAAGGCCGAGCCCATCAGTGAGGATGATAATGCCTCTACAACTGATAAATTTAAGAAGGGGAAAAGGAAATGTCTAAAAGGCCTGCAGGATTGATGAGAGGGGGAAGTGAAAGCAATACCTGAGCAGAGATACCAAGGTCAGTGAGGAAGGAGGGAGAGGAGGTGTGCCAGAGCAGAGGTTTCCCTGCAGCCTGTAGTGAGGCAGCAGACTGTACCCCGGCAGCCCTTGGAGGATTACGGTGGAGCAGCCCACAAAAAGGACCGCCGTGGAGCAGATATGGACCTGCAGCCCATGAAGGACCACAGTGGAACAGATGTGGACCTGCAGCTCCTAGAGGATCCCACGCCAGGGCAGATGGTTACACCCAAAGAATGCTGTCACTCTGTGGGAAGTCCATGCTGGAGCAGTCTATTCCTGAAGGGGTGCACCTCATGGAAGGGACCCACACTGAAGCAGTTCATGAAGAACTGTAGCCTGTGGGAAGGACTCGTGTGGGAGGATTTTATGAAGCACTGTCTGCTGTGGGAGGGACTCCACACTGGAACAGGGGAAGAGTGTGAGGAATCCTCCCCCTGAGGAGGAAGGAGTGGCAGAAAACAAAGTAAGATGAACTGACTGCAGCTCCCTTTCCCCATCCCCCTGTGCCCCTGAGGGGGAGGAGGTAGACAAATTAGGAGCAAAGTAATTTGAGTTCAAGAAGAAGGGAGGGGTGGGGGAAGGTAGTTTTAAAATCTGTTTGTTTGGTTTTTTTATCTTTGTCCAGCTCTGATTTGATTGGTGACACATTAAACTGATTTTTTCCCCAAGTTGAGTCTGTTTTGCCCATGACCATAATTGCTGAGTGAACTCTTCCTGTTCTTGTCATGAATCACAGGTTTTTGTTATATTTTCTCCTCCCCATCCCACCACAGGGGGAGGAATGAGCGAGAGCCATATGGTTCTTTGTTGCCATCTGGACCTAAACCATGACATGATCACTGGGATCTGTTCTGCTGGAGAAATTAGGCCTTTCAGTTTCTTGCTAGGAATAGGTTGTCCACCATAGCTTCTCCATTCATTTTTAAAGAAAAATAGAAATACAAAATAAATTTTCTGTCTCTAATAAAAATATTTTCATTTTCTGAATATATTCTTCACCTCAATAAAAAGCAAAGGGCAACGGAACTTCTTGAATGCTTTTGTACAATACAAATACTCTTGTGGCAGAGCGCTCTCTTTCTTCCCCTCTTTTGGATCTTTCTGGTCATTGTTTACTCCTTCTAAATCCTTTTTGCAGCTACCTTTCCTGGAGACAGTAGCAGACTGCAAGTGTCAGGCACATTTATCCTCCTTCTATATTTATCCATAATATTTGGTAGACTGTGTAAAAAAAGGTACTTAAATCAAACTGAAAGAGGTAAGGAGGGAAGATAACGATTCAGAAGGAAATGTAACCACTGAAGTAAGTGGATGTATTGTTAGGATCAAGTAGAAAGATGGCAACATTTTGTAGAGGATAAGAACAGATAATCTGTGACCACTTGGAACAAGGAGAAGTTGAACGATCTCCAGGTTCCTAAGACAACTGGGACATCTGAACAACAGATTGATTAGGACTTCTTAATGAAACTATGCACCTCAGCTTAATTTTACCTAGCTATGCAGGTATTCAGTAAAAATAGTCTTAGAGGACAGATTGTCTTTATCTCAGCTGCTAGCTGCCCACAGGCCCAACTATGTGCTCTGACAATGGCCTTTTCTTAGCAAGGATGAATTTGAAGTTCTGAAAGGATAAGGTCACAATTTGCTAGGTTATTGCGATTCCCCTAGCCTGTTCATCAATACAAGGAGATGCATGGGTCCTGTTCTTGTTTCAGATCAATGGACTTGCAAAAGTATGTCTGATTCCATGATGAGAAGGGTGTGTAAAGTTTAATTTCTGTGGCTTCACATAAATTTTATATCTTAAAATTCTATCTAAAAGAATCTTTCATGATGAAAGAAGGCAACATATTTTGTATAGTCCCAGTTATTCTGAAGTAGTATTTTCATCAAAGCAGGTGTTCATCAATACATAGATTATTTTATCTGTATCCACAAACAGTAACTGAAATGATATGAGGTGAGAACTAGAAATCTGTAAGAAGAGGGAGTAGATATTTTTCAACACTGTAGGAAGCTAGATTAAAACACACAGTGAAATCTGTACATGTTTTCCCTTTGGAACACCTTAAAGTAGCACAGAGTCTTCAAGCTGTGGTCTGGTTATTTGTGTTTACAGTGTTGATTCTAGGTAGTTCAATCTTAAAAAAAAAGCAAAGGAAAAGGCTGATCCTATTCGCATGAGTCATACATAGTTATGACATGCCTTTAAAGGCTTATACCTCTCTAAACAAGTAGGCTTTATACCTGTAAATTAAATAGTGTCAGGGCACAGACATGGGCCCTGAAGGTGCATTCCTTATGCTGTTACACTGTTTGAATATTCCCTGAGGTGCTCACAGCACGTAGGAACTAGGACTCCCCCAGCAGCCATTCCTAAGGAGCTGGTTGCATCACACTACCCTGAAGGATCGAAGAGTTTGATAGCTGGGGGGTAGATAAAGTTTGCCAGAAGATATGCATTGGCACTGTTTAGTTTACACATATAAATATCACCTTAGTGTCCTACATACCCCTCGGGTAAGATGCTCAGTTTCCTCTGTTTTTTTTAAAATTGTGGTTTAGGATATGAGACAAGCAGGAAATGTGCAGAAATCCCACAGTGGATATTTATCAGGTATTTTTTTAGGGAAAAATTGAGTAAGAAAATGATTTATGATGCACTTAACTGCTTTCAGTAGTAAGACAGTGTGTGTGGGATGTTGGATGCATAAAATGATGAAATGTGAACATGGAATTTTATGAAATTTGGAGTTTAAATGAAAATGATGATCCACATCAATCTCTGTGGAATACAAAAAAAACCAAAAAACAAGTTGTTAGAGCTCTTTAATAGCAAAACACTGCAAGTAGAAGTTAGTGGGAAACTACAGTTTTTAGCTTAGAGATCAAGTGTCATTTAGCTGGGCTCTCTATTACTCCAGTAATATAGTGTCTAGACACCAATAACTAAAGTAGAATCAGTAAGGGACAATATAATAATTTATTTACTGAAGTCTTTGTGCAAGTACTTTTATTTTAAATGCCTGGCATCTGCAGAGGCCTCCCACAATCAAATTGCTCATGCCTTTCCATAGACCAAGCTCATGGATTAGACTTGTACTTATTCTATTCTGCCATTTAAAAATTAATATTTCTTCCCACACCGGTTCAACTACCGTACTTTTTAACTTCTTACATGATTAGGCTGAGCTGCCCTTTCTAGAGGTGCTTTGCATCGCTTCGCAACAGTAACACTTAATCAGCTACTGGAGAGTTCCATATGGCATCTGCTCTGCTTGCTTCCTTTGGGATGGAGGCGAACATTTCTATTTTAGTCTTTCTAAACCATGGTGTATAATTCCTAAGAAATTATTTTAACAATAACTGCAGCAATGGGAAGGGAAGGGAAGGGAAGGGAAGGGAAGGGAAGGGAAGGGAAGGGAAAGAGGGAAAAAAGGAAAAGAATGAACAGGAAAGAAATGACAGGAGACAGAGGAATCCCAGTTTTGTATACTTTGACTAAGAGACCAAGACTGGACAGGATATACTGCCTCTTGAGAATCTTGTGTGCAATTGGCAGATAGAACGAGCATAGATAGAACTGACACGATAGAAGCAGACACCAAGCTGAGTGCTATGAATCTATCCAAATATCTATCATAACAGAATGAAGAGAGATATAAAATAGTAAAGGTATGAGCAATCTAAATTTAAACTTACTGTATTTTTAGAACAAGGATGGCTGCTGCCTGAAGGAAAGACCCAATTTCTAAGTGCCAGATGTTGCAAGTCAGAAAACACATCTGTAACATTCAAAAATAAGTATGAAATCCTCTCAAAGATAAAAATGCCAGATGATAAGACATTTCAAAATAGAATTAATTTCATAACATATGGTTATGCTTTCAGAAATGTTGAATGTGTTTTGAACAACCTAAATAGAAGGTGATGACCAAAAAAACCTTGGTTTTAGAGACAACTGTTTGCCACGTAACATACTTTGCCACACAAACATCAGCAGGATCCTTCTGCTTACTTGCTGTGCATTGAAAATTCCTGGGAGTGTTAAAAAAAAAAGATAAGAGAGATCTATCTAACGTGCAGTAGGCACTTATCCATTGACATCTCTGCTAGTAAAGAAGGAAACACACAAGCTTCAATTTCCTTCTGTTACACCTGGAATTCTTGCTAGAAAATTGCATACTTCATGCCATTTTCAAATATCTGAAGGAGGGGGGAATTATCCTGCCAGGGTCCTAGTCTGACTAATTAGATCAAATGTACTGTGAACCTAGACCAAGAATACATGTGAAGCTACACGACAGAATTCACAGGCAATGCATTACTGTTTACATGTAACAGATGTGACTGCACATTTTAGTAATATTCCTGAAATATAGAATAATTTTATCTTATTATTTCACTGTGGTCTACTAAGTTAATTTTTATAAGCACCCTATGGTTTTAGACTAAGTTAATCTTTTTTAAAGACTTTTTTTCTCTGTTGGTCTAACTTTATCGTTGGCCAGCTGATTACATATGTAGTGGTCATTAATATTATGTGGCAGGGCCAGGAATGGGATTTGCCTAGTCCATTATAATTAATTTTGAGAGATTCTGTATGTCACATTTGCATTAATTAAGACATAGGGAGAAGAGGGTGAAAGAGAGATGATCTGTAGAAATTAACTTCATTTTTGAAACAGGTGCATTGAATATGACTAATGAACATAAACCTTAGCATTGTCTACCCTGGATTATGGCATTTTTGTGCTCTTTAGAGTACAGTTACATATCAGGAACACATATACACAAATAGGTCAGTCCTAGTTCCACTTCGAATAACCAAATCCTTCAACCAATGTCTTCAGGATGAGACAATTGTGCCTGACTATTCTGGCATCCTTCTACAATGAAGTGGCTGCATCAGTGGATAAGAGAAGAGCTACAGATGTGATCTATCTAAACTTCTGTAAGGCCTTTGATACAGATCCCACAACATTCTTATCTCTACACTGGAGAGTTACGGTTCTGGTGAATAGACTGTTATACGGATAAGGAATTGACTGAACAGGCACTTCAAAGACTTGTAGTCAGTAGCTCACAGTCCAAGTGGAAATCACTAAGTGGCATCCCTCAAGGGTCCGTACTGGGACCAATGTTGTTATCTACATCAACGACATACAGTGGGATAATGGGTGCACCCTCAGCAAGTTTGCAGACACCAAGCTGAGTGCTGCATCTTGCTAGAGGGAAGGGATGTCATCTAGAGAGACCCTGACAGCCTTGAAAAGTGTGGTCATGAGAACTGCAAAGCTGAACAAGGCCAAGCGCAAGGTCCTGCACCTGGGTTGAGGTAACCTCCAGTATCAGTACAGATAGGGAGGGTGAAGTGATTGAGACAACCCTGCATAGAAGGACCTGGGGATACTGGTGGATGAAAAATTGGACATGAGCTGGCAATGTAAGTTTGTAGCCCAGAAAGCTAACTGTATCTTGGGCTGCATCAAAAAAAGTGTGAACAGCAGGTTGAGGGAGGTGATTCTGCTCCACTTTCATGAGACCCTATCTTCAGTACTGCATCCAGCTCTGGAGCCTCCAGTGCAAGAAAGAGTGGTGAGACATTGGAAGAGATTGCCCAGAGAAGTTTTGGATGCTCTGTCATTGGAAATGTTCAAGGCAGTTGGATGGGGCTTTGAGCAACCTGATGATCTAGTTGAATATGTTCTTGCCCACTGGCAGGGCTAGATGATCTTTAAAGATCCCTTCCAATCCAAACCATTCCATGATTCCATGAATATCTTCTAGATAATTAGCAAACTGGAATGGTTTCCTAAAAAAAAATACTTTCATTCTAAAAGGTCTCAGTGTATTCTAGCTAGAAGAACAGGGAGACTGCTGTATATATAAGTGATCACAGAATATTGCAACAACAGGTGGCAGAGGTATATGAAATATGCTCTCTTTTATGTGTCTCTTGGAAAGAGTATATTTCCATAGTATGGAAAAGCTTCTGTGCAGGAGTGGGAGTGGAGGGTGGAGTGCTAGTCTTTGTCTCAAAGACCTTATTATCTAAATATATAGGAAGGATAACAAGCATATAGAGTTAGAATCATTTGTGCGTGGAAATACAGAAGGAATGTGGCAGAGCCGAAGCAGAAAAATGCAGATCTTAGAAAAATTTTGCCCATTGTACAAGACTGTGCCTCAGGATCCCAGTCATGCATTATGCTGGGCAGTGATGTCTGCATGAAATATCTTTAGATTCTTATTTTCATATCCAGTCTTGCGAGATGATGCTGATCCTTCAGTACATACTTAATCATCATCTATTAAACAGTGTTTCTTATCATCATGATACATCTGTGCATATTGGTTAGAAACTACCATAAGACTTTCCCCTTCCCATAGTGCATTCAAATTTACAATAGAGTGCACTGGGCATTTGCTGGCTATCCAATTTCAGTATAATAAAATTAATGCTGCATACTTTTATCAAGTACACAATAAAACTAAAACAGATCATGAACATTAAGAAAATTCTGTCTTCTGGAAAATTAAGAATATTTCTCCTGAGGTTTTAAGAAAAAAACCCACACAAATCATACTTTTCTCCTGCTCTTACTTTCAGTTCTTCCATCCTTCAAAGGATTTCTTGTTAAAAGACAAATGAGGCCACTCAGTTTCCAATGTGCACATTTTTTTCAGGAAAGTGCGTGTACTGCTGCTTTAAAATTGACTCTCACCTTGTGGCAAATGAAAACCAATGAAGCAATCAGATTCTAGTAACTGCAATGGAATAGCATTCACTACTTTTTATTAGGAACAGGAAAACCGTAATTAAAGTGCTGGAATACACTTACGGAAACCACAGAAAACACTGTGGTCTTTGATTGACGTAAGAAAAACTGAGAGTCCTTCTGCTTTTCCTTTGCCTGAAAGAAGTGACTCACAGTGTAAGTAAAATTGATTAATTTGAGGTAGGATTTAGGAGCCTAAGTTCCACTGACAGTCAATGGCACTTAGGATAGGGCTTTTTAGTTATTTCTGGGAATCTCAGTCTTGTGAAGGTTCTGCTGTTAAACATACTGCTTTTTCTTTCCCAGTGTGTATAGTGGACACATGCATTCTCATGATTAATCAATGTTTCATTCCCTATGTCCTATTCTCACCTGCATATTTTTCATCAACTTTGAAAAAAGTATCTTAAAGAACATGTTGTTTACAAATCAAGAGCTACTGTAGAAAGAACTTTTCAGACATAGATATATTACTTGCTACAATCATCTGTTACAATTCTGTAGCATGCAATAATGTAACCAAACCAAAAATGAACACATTAACATAGCCTATAAAATGATAAATAGGTATCAAGCTTGATCATATCCTGACAGTTGATGCTGGGGAAATATAGCTTGGCCATTTGGATTTTCTTTAAAATGTGAAATTTATTTATAGCTGTTGCTTTTTATATTGGAATAATGCTCCCTAAGCCTTATGGCAAGTCTTCAAAGTTTAGGGGTGCCTTTGAGAAGGAAATGTAACTGACTGCAAATTATCAGGCTGTCACAGGGGGTAGGGAAAAAACCTGGTCATTATGTCCTGGGACTAGAGTCATCTTTATGGAAGCCAAATGGATGGTCTGAGGGAAGAGAGTAGCTGTCATGTGCAGCTCTTTGAGTGATAATTTTTGAATGGATAGGAGTGAGTGAAGGCACTAAAATTTTTCTGACTTTAGCTGTCTCCCTTATCTAATTTATCATCATTGATTTTCCTCCTTTCTTTTCTACCCCCCACTCTTTCTAATAATCTCTTATTTTTTATTTTTCCTCCTTTTTTTTTTGAAAATCTTCCACTGTTTGGCTTCCAGTATAAGAGTTGTTCCAGTAAGCAGAACTATTCAGGTGGAAATACATTGGAAAATCCTTCTAATGGAAACATGGCTGCCACTAGCAAAAGAAATATGTGTTTTTTTGTGGTATAGGTAAGCCATACATTGAAGGGACTACCTAGAGAAAGGTCCTTTTGCTTTTGTGAACTTCATCTACATATTGGTGCTAGATAATTTTGGGTTGAGGTAGGCCTTTCATGTAATAGTTGTTGTAGGACAAAGTACACATTTTTTTTATTTCCTAATGACAAAGTTTGACTAGAAACAGCTTTGTAGTATATACATAGCTTTTGAATTTCCTTCCTAACAAAATTTTTCCCTGATTTTGATTTGTTAGTATTTATCTCTTCATCCTGTCAAAGTTCCTTCTTCTGTAACACTACTGCCCAGAATTTGATATTTCCAACTGTCTCAGGAAGCATAACCCAGACCTGTTACATTCTGAAAATATTCTGAAATTCAACAAATGTTAGAGGAAACTGAACAGTATAACCTAGATGGTTTATACAAAACCAAAAGGATAAAATGTGGCCAGGAATATCTTTCAATAGCTGATAACTAATGTTTTACTCTGCCTGACTGCTTCCAGGTTTCACCAAAAATGTGTCCTTTGCCACATTGCTAAGGAGAGTCAGCATAGCAAACTAAAGTGACAGTTTCTAGCTTTGCTTTTCTGTCTTCTGTCTCAGTTCTTTATGAGTTTGTTTTAAAGGATATAAGTTCACATGTCAAATGTAGCAATGACAGAGGCTCTGGTGCATCTGAACCACTGTCCTTTTTGCCTCAAAAAAGACAAGTGATGCATCCAGCTTTACTGAGTTCTTTTTTTAATGAAGCCAAATATTTCTTTGCTTCATTCCTGTTTCTTTTGCAATAAATGTATACAAAGTCCCATTTCTCTGAAAAAAAAAAAAAAACAAGAAGAAAAATAGTGAAACTGCTTTGTAAAGCAGACAGCTTTTCCATTTACTTCAAAATAAGTGCTCTTTCCAGTATTATGCCTTCTCTTTTGGCATGCAGAGATCTGGTTCTTTACAGACATGAGGTAAGATCTTGAAATATTTAATACTTATGTACAAGAATTATTATTTCCATGTGTTTGTTTTTTTTTTTTCTTTAAGCTGCTATATATAACACATAGCTTGTATAAAAAATATATTTTTCAGCATCAGGTTCAGCATCTGATACCCAGAGGTAGTATTAGCTGAAATAAATTAAGGATTTGGGGAAAAGAAGGGCAAAAATGTAAGAAAAACAAGAGAAAAGAAAGACAAAAGTACGGATGAGGCATGGGAACCTAGGAATTTGTAATGTTCCCTGGTTGCAGAATCTGTCTTTGCCTGAAGCACCAGGCTGATATGTGAATTACACCTTTTCAAGGTGAGAACACTTAAGACACAAAATGAGGGTGGAGTGAGAGTGAGCAGAATTCACAGCAGACAGATGTGTGAACTCACCTAGGGAGCAGTAGAGACAAAGATTCCTCTCAGAAACGTTACAGCCAAGGTATAATTAAGCTATTAGGGACACTGAAAAAGAGTGCATAGTTTAAGTGCTATGCACATTAAATATTGAGAGCTCAGCCAACACCAACTTTTGATGAGCCTTTCACGATCTCTGTATACTACCAGCAGCTCTACATTTTTGACATTTTTTTGTGAGTTTGAGGTTGTGATGTAGAAAGAAAAATGTATGGATAATATTTCAAACCAGGAAATAGTGGAATCAATGCATTTTAGCATAGGCTTTCTTATTTAATTTCTAGCAAACATCTCTGTTCTTATTGTTGACAGCTTCATTTACTCTGGCTTGACTGAAAAACAAGCACCCAAAGTTGGCACAACTCTGTACTGTACCTCGTAGCACAGAAAGTAAAGCAGAAGTGTCAGCTTGAGCCAGGAGAAATCATGGGGATAGGAGAAGGGGCACATTTCTAAAAAAATGTCCTTTCACCTTTCACAAACTTAGTTCCAGGTAGAAATTATATCTTGAAGTTTTATAGCTTAGCCTCTACTAGAAAGAGAAATGTCTTGTACGAAAAAAGTAAACAATTGCCTGCCCCACGCACTCCTCTCATCTGTCTGTATCCTGCTCCATTCACCCTTTCAGTTTAATATGTTCTCTGAGACAAATGTAGTGATTTCAAATTCCTTTTATCCCAATAAAAGACACTAGAAAAGAAATTGTGAGTAATGAAAATGGTGGTGCCTCCCAGGTATTAAAATATTTGCTGAAATGAAGTGAGCCCAACTTTTCAGTAACATACTATGTTCTGCAAGTAATCTGATTGCTTCTAGTCCCTGTTTACAGAAGCAGAGCTCCTAATATTAAGCTGCTGGTGGCATTTGGAGTGCTTCGTACCTAAAATATTTTAGTCTAAAATTTTTACAAGTTCTGCAATGCCAACCTATCAATATTGTACAAAGCAGTGGGGCTATTGACTGTGGTCCAGCCTAATTTCGGATGCCATGTTTTATTTATATCATAGAATCATAGAATGGGTTGGGTTGGTAGAGACCTTAAAGATCATCTAGTTCCAACCCCCCTGCCATGCAACACAACTGTATACTGAAGGGCATTGTTGACAGCAAGCCAGGTTGCTCACTTAATAGCACCTAGTGTTTACCAATATACTGCTGATGAGTAGGTCTTGGAGTTAATAGGTAGGTAAAGACTTCAAGGTACACTGACAGCTCAGAGACACCAGGGTCAGGCATAAGGAGTTTCAGAAGTCAGCAATTTTAAAATACGGGAAATCCTGAATGGCAGCTGCTACTCTGAACTTTGAGAGATTACAGGTGGGAGGAAAGGAGAAAAAAAGAGTAGCCTCGTGGTAGACCACAGTGGTTTGGAGTTTCTGCTATGGACAGTAGTGAAGTTGAGTCCTGCTTAAATAACCTTATGTCTATCCCGGTACAGCCACACACATTCCTAGGGCTCCTCTGCCTGTGGAGGCGTTCCAAGGATAGCACTTGTATTAACTTTATCTCCTCTGATCACAGGCTGAAAAAGTGAACCTACTCACACAGACACAGTAAAGGCAAAGCCAGTCTGTTGGATGCAGGCACATACAGCTCTTTGGCAGACTAGTGGTACTAAAAAGAATACCATATTTCCTAGCTGGTCTGTGGAGAAGATGTGGTTTGCTCAGTTTAGGTGCATCAAATTTGACAGCTGAGACCTCCTCCTCGAGATTATCAAACACATACACTTGGCTCGCTGTGCTGTAGAAAGAGCATGGGCACCCACCTCAGGTCCCAAACGCAGTTTGATCAAGAGCAATCATTGCAGAAAAACAGCAGTTATCCTGTAGTTGAGACACCGCTTAGTCTAAAACCCTGTCATAAACTGCCTGGCAGAGGGTTTCTTGTGGAGGTCTTGTATTCACAGGATGCAGAGATAAAAGTGGTCTTTCTCTTTAAAGGGTTATTGTCCTTCACATTCCTCCCTGCAGGCAGATCTTTGCACTCTGGAGAGCTCAGATGAAATCAGATTCATTCAACAGGGGCACAGGGCTTCACAGCTCATATAGAATTGGAGGATAATTAAGGACAAGACACAGCAAATGCATTACAGACACTGGGAGGCAATAAGAGAGAAGGGCCAAGACTGCAGGCAATCCTGCCATCATGTAGGCTAACAGTGTGCACAGCTTGACAGTTCAATATATAGCTTGTAAATTGTATACAATTTTATAGTTCCAAAATATTATATTGAATCAGTACTTCAACAAATCCCACTAATCCTTGTCCTGAATCTAGCAGTACACCCACAAAAGCATCAAACTGCCTTACTCCTTTTAAGTGCCTAGCATTTTCCAAGTTCCAGGGCAGTCAAATTCTCCCATAGCAATAAATTTTTCAGATCCCAATCCTTATCCTTGTTCCACAAAAACAGATCCACAAAACTCCACAGCTCTGCAGTGGAGATTCAATGAGAGATTCAGGATCACATCTGCAAAGCCAGATTCATGCTCTGTTTATCTTAGCCAGCTTTTAAACAAAGAAGGGCTCTGTGGGTGGAGGAGGATAAGTTCTCCCATTGGGAATAGCAGCTGCCTGTGTAGAAAAAGCCAACAAATTATAAGAATAACTTAGAAAAGGCATAGCTTCAAGTTGCTGTATTGAAACGACATATCACTGTCAAATGCATCAAACAAAATTACTTAGCATTTGTATGTAATGAAAAATATCACTGTAGAAATCTGATATGTTGCTATAGATTATCAGTTCTGTCTACATTGCTACAGAAAAAATAGTTAGCTGGAAACTTTGATGGACAGGAATGAGACCAGAAAGGAAACAAAAAGCCAAAGATGGCGAGTTAGAGAGGCCATCAAACCACCAGGTTCTTGGTTTGGTGCCACACTTTTCTGCCTTAGTCACCCCTTACTGTATCCATCTTTTGTGTCCATTCCTGGCATGTCCCTGGAATAACCTCTACACTCCTGCGGGACTCTGACAATGGTTCATCAAACAGGGCAGATGCTCTCTTTTTATCCAAGGACTTCAACAAAGGGATCTTCTATATCTGTGTGACACACCACAGTTTGTATTTGTACTGTATTTTGCCAGAGTTTATAAGTGAATAAGGAAACAGAAAATGGAAGTTTCTACATAGCCTACAACAGATGTGGGATGTATCTGTTTGGCTTCCTCCAATCTGTGGTCCTTGATAAATTGAGGCTCAAGGAGAAATCTATATATTATGGATTATGTATCAGGTGTTGTAGAATCTACCTACAATATCAGGGTTGATGGATGACCAAAGAAAACATCTGTGTCACTGAGGACCTAATATTTGGTTTGTTTTAAAGATTATCATTAAACTGCTGAAAAGCTTCAAGTTATAAGCTTTCCGACAATTGTAATTGTATTTCATTCAAGATTTGCATGGATCTCTTCATATTCCTTGAGTGTTTCAGCAAGCACAGTTATCTCAAATGTCTCAGTCACAATTTAATTCAAAACATAAATAATCCTGCAACTTCAGTGAAGAGATATCATTACTCAAATAAAATCATTACTGCTATAATCAGTGTGATTTTGTAGAGACAATGTGCAAAATCAAAGTGCATTTTAAAATCTGTGAATGTAGTCCTGGCCCTAATAAATCTGTCAGCTGATTTAAAGGGGAACAGAATTCCACAAAGTATCACCATTTCAATAAAACATACGAGTTCAAGTCATGATGACAAACACAAAATAATTTTAAATCTATCCAAAATCTGTTAATTTTCATTCCAGCAATAAAAAATCCATGGTTGCTAAATGTTCACATTTGAATGAATAATAATTCTTTTATTTTAATAATATTTAAAAAATAGAGATCCAAGGGACTGTATTCTTCTTGTAATTCATTATAATACAGGTGCTCTCTATCTTAAGATGAAGTCTAGAAACTCACTATGCACACTCTGCTCATACAAAAAAACATCTGTTGCACAACTTTTCTCTTTATTTTCTCAATTTGAGATGGTACCTTGGTATTGGTTGTGTTATATCAGCTCCTCTGAATGTAAATATTGAAAGACAATAGATGGATTTTGCAAGAAAGCCAAATCATGTGTATTATTTTCCCTAGATAATAGCAATCTCTTCATTCTCTGCAATATTTATCACAGTAACTTGACACCTACTTTTACTCAGACACCAATAGGGTGAATATGGTGTTAACAGATTGGTGATGGATGCTCCCATTCAGATCTGGACACTCACCTCCTCTGCCTCAAGCATAGTACCAAAGACAAATATGTTAATATATCTTCAAGAAGAGATATTTTTATATCCAGCAGCAGTTACAACTTTTCTAATCTCCTCCGATGATTTACAACATCACACAAAAAACATCATTCTAACTTGCAAATGTTCTTTGAAAATTTGCAGTATTGTTGAATGCAGAAATACCAGTAAGTCAAATGGATCAGTCTGGATGGGTCCATAATGCTAATTTTTTCACTTTATTGCTGCTGGGTATATTAGTTGCTATTGCAGTGCTATGCATTTGTTACTGTGTTAGCTATTTCTGAATTCATCTTCTCACCTGACTGACTCTACCAGACCTTCCTTAATGGAAGAATGTGCTCTTAAGAGATATGAAACACTTTTGGTTTGCCAGTCCAGTAAGTTTGATAATAGCCTGAAAAAAGGACCCTAGATTCCTTTTTCCTGAATTTCTTACTCACTTATGTATTAATTAAGTATTATGTATTATATTACTATATAATATATAGTAAATATATGTAGTCTGATTTTAATCTTAGGTACAGTGACTAAGAAGTTCTCCTTAATGACCACTAAGAAGCACTGTAGCTGGCACACAGTATCCACATTCTTTCACAAATGCCAGCAGGATTGCTAATATGAATGTGTCTTTGTATTCTGTCTCCCACAAAACAGCAGTCTGTACAGAGGAATCATTTAAAGTATATTAGTACAAGCAGAGTAGCTGGTGCCAAAAGGAGGATGCACCCCTATCTTTCTCCAAAGGGCTCCAGGAGGGATGGAGCCAAAGGGAGGCATCAATCTGTTGGTTTCTCGTGAAGAGAAAGAAAAAGAAAATGAGTCAATGGACAGGCCTGAGACATCCAATTTATATATGTTTTTTTATGATAAATGGGTTGTTTCTGTTAAGAAGAAATTTGACGATGTTGCAGAAGACTTAATTTTATGAAGGCATAGATATGTGGGGCAGCTAACTCTTTCTGACTGTGTATTGAGTCTTTGCCCTCCATTAAATCCAAAACATTGGGATGCAAGTGCCTGTCATGGTTTGGACAGTTGTTCTACCACCCGACTCTACCCAGGAGGGGAAATCAGGAAAAGGAAAGGAGACCCAGGGGTTGAAATGAAAACAGATTTAATAGAATAATATTAATGGAGTAACATTACCCCCAATGTTAATACAAAATACAAAGTTATACTCAGCTTCAGGTAGTGTCACAAGCTGTGCACTTCTGGCAGTGAGGACTGAGTGCCAACACTGCAAGCATGGCAGCTCCAATGAGAATGTGGTGGTCACAGCAAGCAGAGGAGGAGGAGGAGGAGGCCTCAGATGCAGGATGATCAATGAGACAGAGAGACTCTTGGGAAGGCAGTCGTGGTAGAAGCCACACTGAAACCTCACAATTCTCATTTTATAGTGAGGGTGATGTTTATGGTATGGAATAGTTGGGCTGGCCACCTTGAGTCAGATGCCCTGGGCTTTGCCCCTCCTGGCCCACTGCACCTGCATGGCTCAAAACTGCCCTCAACCTCGGTCGCTATGGAAACCTGCACACCAGAGCATCTTCTCTCTTTTGTTCTCACAGAACTGGGCTCTGCAGTTTCTTAAAACTACAGGTTTTCTGAACAGAAAAATGATTTTAGAATTCTGTCCCAGCAAAACCAGGACAGTACCACAGATTTAGAAAAATAACTAGCTGAAAGAGCCTGCGTAGAGCGTTTCATATAGGTGAAAAACCCTGTGTACTCATTGCACTACTGTCCACAGTACAGAAATCACTATGGAGTCAGACTTCTTAAGCAAAAGTGTGGTGAGCACTGGGAGGGCCTGTGAGCATCAGGTGGGATGAGCTGACAAAGCAGCTCATGCTGCAGAGCAGCTTTGCCTGGAGTGAAACCTCTCTGCCCCAAAGAGTAAACACAAAACCCATGGTACTTGACAGTCTCAAATTAGGAAGAAAGTGCTACTGCAGAAGCTGAGAAGTAGTCAGGTTGCCCTAACAGTTGTCTTACCAAGGAGCTAGAGAGGAGAACTTTTAATAGTTACCTAAACTATGGAGAAGGGGCAGTCATGTACTTAATCATTCTCTTTTACCCTTTCAGTAAAGGATTGCTCTTCAAGCCAATAATATCTTTGTGATTCAATGAAGAAAATTAACTCGCTGAGCATCAGGCAGCTGAGGTTTATCCTTGCAAACTTTGTAATGAGGGCTTGAGCCGGTGCTTCTTAATTTAAATCCAGAATTACATAATGACCTTCAAACACAGGGCTTTCACTAGGACAACTAAGAAAAATGTTGGGGATGAGGGTCAGGGTTTGCATTTTGCCTGTTCAATTCAACTAAGTTAACCAGTCAACCAAGCCAATAAACTCTCTAATAAGATTTTGTTTCTCTCAAGTCCAGGCACATCCATTGTGGATCTGTAAAGAATCTGCCTAAACTTGCCATCATGTTTGTTTAACACTGGAGACTTCCAGAGAAAGAAGTACATCCACTTTCCAGCTGCTTTATGGTTCCTTAACAGCAAGGCTTAGAAGATGGCTGGTCATTATTAGGCAAACGTAGCCTGAAAAAATAGCACTATTAAAAAGATTTTTTTACCACTTCCTATTGTAAGTCTGAATATGTACTGCATGGACACACCACAACTCAACGTGTAATTCTATTTTCAGACGTTGTATTCTTTCATGAAAACTCACAGACTTTATAAAGTAATCTCTCAAGCTCACAGAATAGGTCTATGCTAAGGTTCTTCCAAAAATAAATAATCAATGGAGAGCTACCCTACTGAGTGAGAATATTGCAAGGAAACAGCATGTTATGGAAAACTGCGTCATTATTTTCTACCTAAGCAACAACAAAAAGAAAGGAAAGATTCTTAAAACTGCAAGATGTACAGCAAGACTGTCATCAGAGCAGGAACTGGTAAGTGAAACTGAAAAATATTAAATTGCCTTTCTTCAGGTACAGAGTTATGGGGTCTAAACCACTTCCTTTGCACACCCCGTGAAGGCATTAGGAGTGACACAAAGAATGCAAGATCAGGAGCCTGCAGCAAAACCAGAGCTTAGCTCAGCCGCTCAGGGAATTTATGTTCTCTCTGCTAAGGTAAATTAGAATAACAAATATTGGGAGAGACTAGACAGGGAGTTCACCTTGTTAAGTGGTTATCATTTGTGCCCCAAGTAGAAATATAAAGTAACAGTATTATGTCTGATTTACAAACAAGCAATTTTTTGCTTTACTTGGTAGAAATAATGATGCATTCCTCTCTTCAAGTGCACCTTTAAGTGTGCACTCATGTAAGTGTTAGACATTTCAGGCCAAAGCTTTCATTGTTTAATTCATTATTTATATTAGTGTTAGCATTAATATTTCATAGTCATTGGCCATCTGTGAGATCAAAGAGAAACCCAAGTTTTAAAGTCAGAGAAGTATATATATAAAACTATATTTTCAAATATAAAAGTGCTACCAAAAAAAACTAATGCAGGAAAAGTTAATATTCTCTGCATGTAAACTTCATTAGTAATTAAAAACTAAGATAACAAATCCCAAAAGTGAAGTCTTCCAAGTGATCTGGTTGACCCTGATATCATTCTATGGGCATCTCTCAGTGCTCTTAAGTAGAGTCTCCTGGGTCTGAGTGATATTAGATCTTTTAAGCCTCGCAGCTCTCATCCTTCCCATTTCTCATGAATCATAGAGGAACTATGCCAAGATACACTCAATATATCCACAGCTTCCTTTGCCCATTATGTAAAGCTGTAAAACATCTCACACAACTACAATTATGCAGCAGGTGTTTATTCAAATTATTAATCTTATATTTTTCAGTCTGAACAAGAAGCAGACCCCAGAAAATTGTACTGCTGTAATGCTACTTTCTTATCTGAGCATCAAGACATTTTCACAATAAACAACATAACCACAGAGCCATAGCAAAGAGCACACCAAAGCAGCAAATATCTGAGACACTTAAGGTCCCTGGTGCTGCTACAGCTCCTCCGTCTGGAGCGAGAAGGTCCAGAGGAGGTAGCTGATGCAGCTGGCAGGAGGGAGAGGGCCAGTTGAGGCAGCATCCTAGGTGCCAGAATGTCTCATTTTGGTCCTGTACAGACAAGCTTAGTTTAGCCCATATTCAGTAACACCAGAGAAATTTTTCTGTTTGTTTAAATTTTATTATTGCTATGGGACTCCAGACTCCCTCTTACTGTTTTATTGAGACAATCTTAGAACTTTACCTCTTCTGAATCTAACTACTAAGTTGAACAAGATGATAAAGCATAATTTTCAGTTTTAAATAGAACTGTGAATGTATATTATTTGCAGAAAATCTCTCAAAAATTAATCCTAGTTTTCAATTCAAACATGTAACAGCAGCTAATGAGAAAACCAGTAACTGTTATCTGCAAATATGCATGTAATAAACCACTATGACATTGATGATTTTAGGCATTGTCTTTAAATATTAAAATCAAAAGAAAAACCTTCCAAAAACATGAGTATGTGGATGGATTTTTTTTCCTAAGGTACAAACTCCTAATCTATGAAAAGGAGATTTGCCATCAGTGTTGTGTGCTATGTTTTGAAGATTTGAGTCCAACTTCTCAGAGCTTGTAAAAGTTTCTGTTTTCATTTGGCTTCCATTGGTCTCTTCTTTTATTATACAGAGGTTTTGCTGAGAGAAACTTACTTTGAAGCAGGACTAACAAATCTACATTTGCTTCAGTGACCCAATTTATTTCCTCAGACATGCCTAATTTTATCTGCCACTCCTAACTAACCTCTTTTTCCTTGGAGTTACTTAACTCTAACTCAAGCTTTTCTACCAAAATGTGTAGGTTTTACCTGACCAAATATAGACATCTTCTTACTTAACTACTCTCTATTTACTCAGAAAAATGTAGGCAATTGTAGGACATAATTCATTTCATTCTAACATAGATGTCCAAAATAATGGAGTAAACTGCATTCCCCAAAGTACCATTTTCATTCACAATAAAGGAATTGGGAGATGGCTAGTTAATCAGAGATATCTATAATCTAAACCATTAACCCAGGTGTGTGAATTCCTTTCAAAGCCAGATTCTTTATAGTGAAGTATTTTTTATTGTCTTCTGAGACCTGCTTTTGTTAATTGCCTGTGTATGGTCGCTTTTTCACAATGAACCACCAGCTATTTAGGTGTGATCTTTGATAACGGTATTTGACCAGCTTTGCAGCATCACACTCCCGACGTGTTGGAAAGTTCCCCAAGGAAGATGTGTACCATTAACCTGGCTTTCCAAACTTATCAACTTAAATACAGATCTAGTGTTACTAGGCAGAAGTGTACATTGTAAAAGATGCCTTTTAAGTTATGTGAACCAGCATACTGAAAGTTTAACTTTTTACCCATCCCAGAGGCTAAATCATGAAGTATATCACTGTATTAAATTAGAAAATATGAGTAGAATTTTAAAGCTTAAGGACTCAGATGATCAATATAGTCTAAAAGCTCAAGGACGGATATTAATATGTACTAAATTTATCACAGCAATAAAGATTTAGAATTAGACTATACAGTAATGTAATGATACCTCAACAATGAGATTATTCTTTCACCTTCAAAACAATGTTATTATTTATTTTATTTTTAATATTTCATTTTTTAACCAGTTCTGAAATAAGAAGTATCCTGAAATAAATTATAAAATAAAATGAAATCGAGAAATAATAAAAACTGCCTCTGCAAAGAAATATCTGATTGAGGATCCTGCATAAATACACATAGGTATATCTAGATGCAAAATTTTTACTAAGAGCATGATGAATAAATCTTGCTCTGAATCTTTTCATTCTTCTTGGTGTATTGTTTAAGGGCTTCGCTGTTGAGATATTTAGATTAAACTATAGATTTAACTATAAATCATGATTTTTCACCTCTCTTAATCCTAAATGGTAAAAACATAATTTTCACTTATTTTTGAAGTTAACAAATGAATTAGGTGATCTTTTAACAAAATCATTGACAGGCTAGAAGCAATTCTGGATTTGTTTTTGCTTTCTTTGTTTGTTTGCTTTTGTTTCTAAATCATTCAGCATCTTCAGGTATCTTTATTTAATACATTTCTGTGACAGAAATAAATGGCAGCAGTATTATTTGTTTGATGGTACATCAGCTGTCTCTTCTACTGAGCTGGTGAGAGAAGACCTAATTTCTTTATAATGTTTGATAATACCTAGAAAAGGAGTCATCCCCAAGTTTTAGATAAACATATACTTGACAAGGCAGTAAAGTACCAATTTACCTTGACAGTTAATTGACTAGGAGCAAAGCTAAATGAATGAGTTTATAGGATGAAATATGCCCCTAAGTAGTAGGCTTGCCTAAAACCAATATTCCCAGGTAATCCTTACTTTTTTTCTCCAGGTAAGACGTACTTTGCAAGCTCATGTGAAATTTAATCATGTATGGCAAAATTCTCAGATATGAAAAAGTTACTAGATACTTCAAAAGTGAAATCTGCAAAGTTTAAACTGAAAATATGACTCTTAGAAATGAGAGTCATAAAAAACTAGGATAGTTTATCAGCAAATGTGATAAATTTTCCATTACCTGAACTCCTTATGGTCTTGCTTTAGCAAAGCACTTAAACTTCGATATCCATTAATTCCACTGTGTAGGTATACTCACAAATGTTTTTGTCCAGAAAGATGGGTTTTGTGGACTAGCCAGACAAAAATGTGAAACTGTCTTTGTAACATGCTCAAGGGAGAGCTGCAGAATGCAAGCATGACGTTAAGCAAGGACCTTAATGGAGCTGAAGCCCTACTCCTTTGAACAGTGTCTGGTATAGAAAAAGTGCCTGTAGGTCTCTTAAAATGGATATAATGGTGCCTGGACATCCCATACATTCGAATTGGACTATGTACATAGCAGATATAGGCAAGCAGTAGGGTTACAAGGTGCCAGTAGACATAAAATCAAGGAAGAGTGATGTGGAGCTGAATCACCTTGATTACTTAATTGGATGGATAGATGCTCTAGCTTTTGTGTTAATAACTAACTAGCGACAGTAAAAATCCTCTGTCTAAAATGACAGAGATTCAAGGATCAACATACAACACGACTCTTTCCCGGGTCTCTGTAGAGATGTAATTCTGTAGATTCCAGTTAAATCAGTTAAGAAAACATCAAATCAATATGCAATCTCTGTTCTCCTTTTAGAAAGGACAAAATTGCAATTTAAAGCAGGTAGCTAAGCTATCTGCAAGTTCTACTGGTAGGTTGTTTCTGCAGATGACAACTGCTCCTTTTTTATTTATCCTGCTGAATTTTGAATGCCTGTCTAAATCCTCCCCTCTGGGTCTTTCAAAAGTGTCATATCATAATAAACTGCTCTCGTGGATAAATAAGAATTGACAGGACAAAGGCTGATAGAGGGATTCATTTGCCTTTACCACCAGGAAATGTGTGTGCAAAATTCTCTTTTACTTAGATGTTTTGCAGTCCCCCAAAGCAGCAAACTTGTGTTCATCTAACAATCAAGTATCAGGATTTATTATTCCCAAACTGTTAATTTCCCATAAACAGAAGTGCTGTGTATTTGAGTGTAGGATGTTAGATCTCACTGACACTAGCACAGCTCCATGACCAAAGTATTTTCAGCTTTGTCATTCTACAGCCACTCCACCAACATGAGGAAAAGTCATCAGTATATTTTCATTCATAAACAGGTATACCTGCCAGAAATCTACACCACACTGTTAATCTGAATTAAGAGGAAGTTTGGTCACTGCTAAGGAAGCCCATTAGTTTGAAATGCATAGTTGGTTTATTGATGTGACACAGATATTCTGCCTGACTTTAGACAAAAACTCTCAAACTGTCATTCCAGTTTACTAGTTCTGTCAGTAGCAGACCTAGTTTAAGCTCCTCGAGAGACCCTCTTCCCTTCCACCTCTTCTCTACTACAGCTGGCTTCCCTCTCGGCCATGCCAATTCAACTGTTTATATAACCATGCTTCACAAAGGCTTTTAGAAAATGTGTTTTGTTTTACCCATGTTGGAGTTTTCAGTTTCAGAATTTGGACAGTTGTATAAACCTGGTTTAGAGACTGGTCACCTGAACAGGTACATCTGAGGGATGACAATTTCTTGTGGGACACTGCAACAATGTAACACCAAGTATAAGGTGGAAGGGGGAGCTGACCTGCTGCCTACCAAATATTAGAGAGGAACTACTGTCCTAGTGCTGTCCTAGTCTTTTATCTATCTCCAAGTCCATATCTGTAAAAGAAAGGTAGCTAAGGATAGCTTAGAATAGCAAATCCATTGAAGACTGGATAAGGTTAACAGAGTAATTATTCACTGAGATTATGTTCATGAACATACTGACACTTAGAGTCCACTTACAACTTGCCTTTACACTGATACTTGTTCAGGAGCTACATTCTGAAAATAATAAAAAAAAGACATTGCTGGAGTTACAGTGTGATGTAGCTTTGCGTGTGCTGTGTATATCTTATGAGATTTTTAATGTGTTTCTGAGCTGTTTTTTAGATGATGGAGAGATAAAGGTGTTTCTGAAAGCTTCCAGTGGAAAAATCTGCCTGTGTCTATACAGGCTCCTAAAGTAGACAGACATGATCTGCCTACCGGTGCCTTTAGAGGCACGTATGTGAAATCTGAATGCTTAAGTTAGACAGATGATGTCCCACTTCAGGATTTCTACATCAACTCAAACTATGTGGCACTCTTTTTGTAATGAGACGATGAAATATTTTACTATTTTTTTTATATTATTATTATGCACTTCACATCCTTGCTATTTGTCACCTTTTTCAACATACGCTCAGAAGCATAGCAATGCCTATTAGCCTGTAAACCTTCTTAACAGGAATATTTTTCACTATTAGTGGCTTCCTTTGTACCATATTTAAATAGATTGATGTTCCTGTACATCAGCAAGGTTGGGGTTTTTTCCTAATCTTTGGATTAATATATATTACTTAACCTTAACAGATATTAAGAATCATTACATAAAAGCTGCAAGCTCAGAGCTTGTTTTACCAAGGATTTCAAAGACTGTAAAGAGTGCTTACCAAAAGCTAGATCTAGTGAGGGCATAAGTACCTTCTCTGCTTTGATAAAATCCATCCTAATGAATGCAGTAAGTGGTACCAATAGGACTCAACACCATATAAGTTAGGTCCCAACCTTATTGGTCCACAATATTAAATATTATAATGGATGTTAAGCATTTGTCTTTTTATGATAGTATTCTCAATAGACAAGTTATTTTAATCTCAAGATGTCAAGACTTTTTGGATGCACAGATTAATGTTCCAATTTTCTTCAGAGCTACCATGTACATTTATCATCAACTTTAAAATAAAAAAAATAAAATTCTGCGGATTATATGTTTCTTACTTTAGATTAGACCCATGGAGTGCAATTTGGGAACACATCTTGTAAGCTATTTGCTTGCTTCCCCTGTACTACAGGTCACTGTTAACTGAGAAGATTATCTGGGCAGGGTATGTCGAGAAATTATCCTATGTACAGGAATAATTACAAATTGTTTTAATACATTTCTTTTTATAAAATTGCAGTGTTGGTTAAAAGAGCTCACAATGGGAAGGCTCTTCAGAGTATATTTAGCATAACTGTTATTACTACGTTCACCATTAAGTTATTTATGATATTTTATTCTGAGTTAGAGTAATGAGACCATCAGAACTGGCTTCAAATCAGAGTTCTGTGAAATTTAGATTTAACGTCCCATGGAATTCCATGCATTTGCAGTATGATCTTACCTACTTTCACATATTCCAAATGTTGTTTCAAGGAGTATCTTCACAAAATGGTTAATTTTCCATAAAAAGCAAGTAAAAAAACACATACACCCAGCAAAGATGGTTCCTGCAAGTCACCTCTGTTGAAAACCAGACTTACTTTAACTGAATTGTCTTTCTATCTCATGTTATGCTATAGATGCCACCTTGGCAACAAAGCTCTCGGTTAAGAACTACTTTGTCTTCAGTTAGCTTTATGTAAACCAGGAGAGGCAATACCACATCTCAATGAGAGGATTTTCTTTCATGTTGATTTCTTGCTGAGGTTCTGCAAGGAGAGCAGATTTTGGATGGTGATTTTAATTTCACTCCCAAACCTACAGTCAAACACAGTTTGTCAGCTCTGCAAAAAGAAGTTGAAAGATTATTTCTGGACTTAATTTGGCCGCAACTTTACTAACTGTTCTAGAAAAAACATTTTGAGAGAAGTTGTCCCAGGTGATTTATCATTCTTTCCATGGTCATTCCCACATAGTCTGACATTGTCTAAAAGGTGGTGGTTTGAAAAAGAGTTCTCTGTTTGAAAAGGACTTGCCTCTTCTGACCAGCTGATGTCTGAAGTGAGAGCTTCCTAGATTTTCTCTTATCACTCCAAGGGCAGGGGTTTAGGAACCTACCATAACTTATTGCTACCAACAAGAAAATAGTCCGTAACTTCCAGTTTGAGATTGCTGGCAGTGTCTCTCATGGCATCTCCTTTGCATTGCCAGTCTGATCTGATCTAATACCCTGGATTCATGAAAAAGGAAGTCCCCTACCTGAAATATCCCAACAGTGCTGAGTAACAGCTTAGCTTCTAGGTGTTTATCACACCAGGAGTCTTTATGCTGCTCTCAGTGCAAGTGCATACCTCTTTCCTACCCTCAGCCTCCCCATGGAGGAGTCTCATCCATATGGAAGTGTTATAGCACATCACACTCGAAAACCTAAGGAGCACCCCTGCAGCAGCAAGTTTCACTGGCTGTCTAAAACAGCCTGCTGGATTGACACTCCTGGAAGCTGAAGCCCTCTTTACGGGCAGACCAGGTACACCGCTGACAGCAGCCATGCAAGCCTCTCGATTATCAGTTCAGATCTGACTTGGATTTGAACCAATGATCAAAGTCACCGAACCTCTCTCTTCAAAGAAGTGCCTTGTATTTACTGTTCCTGACAACAGATCACATATAAGACATGGTGTTAGTCCTTTCCTTCCAATGGCTGAACTTTACACTTTGGAGCTCAGTGTCTCTCTGTGAGAAGAGATCTAGTGTTTGTTGCCAAAAGCTCCTTTCTAACCAAAAGGACAAAGAGGATCATTGTGAAAGATATGCTAACTATTTTGAAGAAGAATATGTCATGGGTATGATATCCCCACAAGCAGTCTACTTAACTTTCTTATTCCAGCTGATGTTATACACCACTTCAGGCAGCAGCAGTGAAATGAGAGGAATCTGCCCCACTGCCTCATAGTTGAGCACAGAGGCACACAGTCAAATGTTGCAGGACATAAGTTTTCTATGGTCTGAGTGAAATTCATATATCTGTAACCAAAATACTGGCCCTCCCCTCCAAGGAGCAACTGGGAAAGCACTGTTCCTAACGGTTCCATTCTCATTTGCCAAAGAGAAAATGATCATTGTATTTCTGCCTTGGGAAGCATTATGTTGCTCATTATTTTACCATTAAAGACAAAGTACAAAAAAGTTGATTTGCAACACAGTGATGGAGTACCAAGAAAAAATGCTTATCAGCTCAGAAAGTGAGATATCACATTAAATGAGTTGACCAAAGCATACAAATTTTTATGAAATTTTCCACAAGCTATCAGGCAAAATCATCTCAATTACATAAAAATGCACAATTTCGCAGTGTCTGGCTCACTGAACAAAATGATACCACTGCAAAGGCTGTTCAAATCATCAAACATCATAAACATAAAGAAATAGAATATCATTTAAATGCAAAGCCACTATAAACTGTAGCTAAAAGAAGAAGAGCGAGAGGGATCAAACAGAGATTTTCCCTCATTTTTTTTTTTGCAAACCACTGGAATACATTATCACCTCATCAGCCCAGTTTTTTGTAAGCGGTAAATAAATGGCTGGGTTAAGTGCTATTCCTTGTAGCAGCAAGTATATTTTTTCCCCTATAAACTTTATTACTATTATTTATCACTTTTTGAAATACACAGTAATTTATATGGGGAAGGGACTAACCAGGCAATCTCCTGACAGGCAAATTCAGATAATACCCTCTAGCAAATAAAAATGGTGACCGCCTGCCAACCTCCAATATCATTTTCTCAGCAGAGCAGCAATTCACAAGTAATTCAATCAGGTATTCAATAGAAAATTATTCCTGTTTTACAGACTGCCATCACTAACAGTGGGGCATGATTTTGCTGCTTTTTACCACTTTGGCATGCAACCAAGGACCATGCATATTGGATATTCTCCTACGCTATTTCAGTAACAGCAATGTGAAAAGAATGAGACGGTATCTAGAAATGTGGATAGAGGACGTTGCATGTTACCATAACACAGTCTGCAATTCCACAAAAATTTTCAAAAGACTTCTAGGTCGGAAAACATTTGCAAAAATTAACAGCAGGTCCATATTATATGAGGAGCATGGTGGTAATGCATTTTAACTGTGACAAGCTAACACGTGCAGTTATACTGTGATTCAGAGAGATGTCCAAGGACAGACCTTAGAGTATGGTAGATTTATTGCCTTTTATAGGAGCACAGGCTGTCTGAGTCCTTCCAGGAGTGATCCTGATAGGAAATGCATCTCAGCTCGCAAAAAAGTGGAGTCCCCAACCTTCCTTGCTGTAAGGGTAGATGGGACAGAACAGGGCTGCTCTCAGTGCAGAGCAGTGCTCTGCCACCCTTCTTCCCGAGCAGCCTGCAGTTGGGCTGTGGCTGCTCCTGTGGTGTTGGTGCCCTGCTAGCCCCTCTCCTGTTGTGGCTGCTTCTCCCCACACACACTGCTTTGTTGGCAATCTCCGTTGTCTCTCACTCCTCTTATCTAGAGCATGCATTGTACACAGACCTAAACTGTTACTGTCAGATCTTTAAACAGCTTCTTTTGTTTTTCCTTTTTAGAGCAAATACCCTAAATACTTGAAATATCATGTCATTTATGATAGGCCTCCTTTTTTTAAGGAAATTCCCTCAGCCCAAAGTGTGAGGAATAGCAGCAGATGTCTCCAAGACTCCCCTGATTCCTTTCATCATCCCCTCTGCTCCAATATGTTGCCAACAGAAAGCTCTTCCCCTTTGGTTCCTCTGCTTAATGAAATTCTCTGACTTACACTCGGTAGAAGATATGTCCCAGTATATATCCTCTGTAATACATGGTGAATGAGACTGAATGAGACCTGCTCCTTCAGTCTCACCGAAACAGAATACTGCAAAGTAGACCATTTCAGTTATAAATGAAAGCCCTGAAAGGTCCTCTGAACATCTGCTCTGTTTAGCACAGGCTATAAAACAATTCCATCTCCTTAGGGTTAAAAAAAGGGAACTCAAGCTTCACTAGTTTAAAGAGTACAGGATATGCTTACTGATGTATATTTTTAAATATACGAGAACTTTCTATCCCTGTCGCAGGTCAAAGTACAGTCCATCTAGCCTAATAGGCTTACCACAGCTTTGGAAAGGATCTGGAATATTTAAAGTACTTATACACAGGACCCAAATTCTTTCCTGATTATTGAACCAACATTTATAGCAATAAGTATGAAACTTCATTCTCTTTCATATACCTGTTTTAGCTTGCTTGAATCCTACTTCAACTCCCTCATGACGTATCTTAATAGCATCATGCTGTAGTATCAATGTTTTTGCCCCCTAAGATACTCTTTACTACAACAAACAACAATAGAACCCCATTCCAAATGATAATACATGGTTTTAAGTTCCAGAAAATTTTAAGACACTAGAAGCCATTTTGATCTGAAATGTTCTAGCAGAATTTCACTGTCAGGGTAGTATGCTGTCAGAAAGAATCACCCACTGGAAACAGTCAGAGAGCAGCCCCTGTCTAACTATGGTCTCTTGTTTTTCAATGTGCAAAGCCTACAGATGAATGATACTGACCTCCAGACATTACCTGGGAAAGCAGAAGTTCAAGAAAGCTACCTAAAAGAGATTAGGCTTTCATAGTAACAGACAACAAGAATTTTGCTTAACAACTTCTCGTGCTTTGTAGATAGGACATGACAAATTCATGTGCTACAGTAGCACATAGAAGACATATGCAAATGCTGAATGAAAGTAATAAAATTAATAAAAGAATTAGAATTGGAAAATCAGGAGTATAAAATTTAAAGAAATGTGAGTAGCAAAACTACCTCCAGGGACATTAATATCTAATTTTTTTAAGTTTCAGGAAAGTTTTTGACTTTAGCAAATTAAAAACCATGCATAGGTCAGCGGCAGATGAATGTAGTTGGGGTGCCAGTAATGTAATACCAAATGTCTTAAGATAATGAGACACGATCTAGCCTCTCTATCTTAGTTTAATAATAGTAAAATATGTTTATTAGCTGACCATTCCACAAGTTATTTCTTCTAAACTGTTCTTTATGGGAAAAATCCTTATGATATATCTTACATCTCTCATATTTCTGGTTATAACACTTTCTAGCCTAAAAAACCCCAAACTTGCGTAAGCTACCCCAACAGTTTCACACAGAATCACAGAATCAATCACAGAATTCTAGGGGTTGGAAGGGACCTCGAAATATCATCTAGTCCAACCCCACTGCCAGAGCAGGGTCACCTAGAGTACATCACACAGGAACGCATCCAGGCAGGTTTTGAATGTCTCCAGTGAAGGAGACTCCACAACCTCTCTGGGCAGCCTGTTCCAGTGCTCTGTCACTCTCACAGTGAAAAAGTTTCTCCTGGTATTCACATGGAACCTCCTATGCTCCAGTTTGCAACCATTGCCCCTTGTCCTATCATTGGTCATTACTGTAAAAAGCTTTGCTCCATCGTCCTGACACTCACCCTTTACATATTTGTAAACATGGATGAAGTCACCCCTCAGTCTCCTTTTCTCCAAGCTAAAGAGACCCAGCTTCCTCAGCCTTTCCTCATAAGGGAGATGTTCCATTCCCTTAATCATCTTAGTAGCTCTGCGCTGGACTCTCTCAAGCAGTTCCATGTCCTTCTTGAACTGTGGGGCCCAGAACTGGACACAATACTCCACATATGTGTTCAATACCTAAAAGAACTAGGGCTATATCGTAGGTCTGAAAAGGCAACTCTTGAAAGGCCCTCTGAGGTAAGAACCATTAAAAAAAATTTAGGACCACAGTTAATAAAGAACTGTATTCTATTTTGGATTCTTTTCAGAGATGAAGGATTTTAATTTGCAAATAGCAAATCTATATCAAGCCACCTTAAGCCAGTTCCATGCTGATCTCTAAGGCTGACAGAGTGAGAGGCTGATATCCCACTTGCAGTTCAGGAAATGTGAGGAGAGATTTCAATTCAAACCTCTGCAGGAGCAGAGAAGCCTTGTTTGGAAGTTTCTTTCTTGGTGGTCCATACATAAAAGAAAACTCCTTAAAAGAGAATAGATTTTGATTTCTCATTGCAGAAGGGGTCCTTTTAGTCAGTTTCACATTGCAGAATGAAGGCTCCATGAAGCTAACATGTACAAATAAAAAGTAAAGACTTTTCTTTCCGTAAAACTTGCTCCTCATTAAAATTTACAGCTTGCACATTTTTTTCTAGTGCCACTGCTATACTGACGCAGTCTGCTTTGCTCTTACAGCAAACACACCTTTTCCCTTATATCTATCATGGAGCTTTTACATTAAAAGTCTTCATTTTATCAGGTGGCACAGATATTATTATGGATTCATGGGGGAGGGAGAAGAAAGTGATGGTAAAAGTATAAAAGCTGATCATCCTACACATATAGAGAGAGCATAATTACTTAAAAAATGATGATTTCCTGACAGAAACAGAAAGCAGTCAGTAATAGGAGCAGAAGAAAAATACAAAATGCACTACAAATCCCAGAGAACATTTACAGAGTGGGAATAAACTCCTACAGATTTTACATTACATTGGGGTTACTTTTAAAGCTTCAGCCTTGTAAAGAGAAGCTTGCAGGAGAAGAAATAAAAAGCATTCAAATTGCTTTGTGCATATAGACATCTGCTTCTGATGAAAAGCACACTCTCTACTAGACTGTGTAGGGAGGTGTTGTAACAGGTCCCTGCATGTTTCTGAAGGAAGAAAAGCTCTCATTTTGTATTTGCAGAATGTTGCTGTGGTGATGTTCTGTCAGGTGCCTGGTCCTGGTGTAATTCTGAGTACTTCCAAACTTTGCAGTGTTTTGACATGTTAAGATGGTTGAAAAATGAAAAACTACTTTGGAAAAAATGAAGTGGAAAAGCCATTCTCCCTTCAAGAGCTGAAATGAATCTTTCCCTGATATTTCAAAATTTTATCCAGACCATTATCAAATGTATTTTCAAAATGTATAACAAAAAGAATTTTTACAGTTAATCCAAATTCATTTGAAGAAGGGGAATAAATGAACAGTTCACATTTTCAGTATTAAGTAGTTATACATTTTTCAGACATTTACAATCAAGACTTCTTAAAAAAACCAACCACCTAGCCTTATGCTCCAGAAAATTAAAAAAATGCTTTTGATTGAGTCAATCTTCTAGGAATCACTCTGCCCATAGGTGATTCCTATTATGGAACAATTCGTATCTTCGAACTGCTAGCTAGTGTGCTTAACATCTAAGTAAAATCTACAGTTACTAACCTAGCATTTCTTTCATTGTTAGTCATTCATCTGATGAAATCCTGCAACAGTTTCTGCAGTGGTATGGTGCTCAGTTCTTCAGGAAAATACAACCTCAAGAACATTTTTTGGCCCAGATGCTCTTTTTTTCATGTAAAGTTTGTCGGATCTAGATTGGTACATTGCAGAAGATCTTTATATCACAGTGCAGTAAGTCTGACTTTGCACTAAGTAATGCAAAGAATAGAATGAAACAAGGAGAATTCTAAGTTCTTAATTTTTAGATGTACCAACACACAATAGGAGATAGAGCAACTAGAATGTTATTTGCTATTTGTTTGTTGTTGGCTGAGAAAGCCTGGTTCCTATCAGTTCCCTGACGAGTCTGATGAATATTTTCACATACTGTATCTGTATTTTGCTTGAGATCTTGTTTTTCTTTATGTTACAGATAATCCCTGTGGCTTCTTTTTCATACCATGGAGTAACTTCTTTCCCTGAGCAACCAAGAATACTGAAACTGTCTTTTCCAACCTTGTGTGTCTCTCCGTGGGACCTGGATAATAACCTTTTGTTCCACATTCTTCTCCATAGGATACTAACCTTGAGAGAACAATCATTGTTAAGGGTTCTAAGAGTAAACCTTTCATAAATCTTAAGATTGCAAAAATCTTGTAGGATTTATATTAGAAGATGGCCTTTTTTGCAGTAACTTTCAATTAAACAAATATGCCAAGTTGCCCCCAAACCATTGGAATAGCTGGTGAGTCATTGTAACCAAGGGTCTATAAATAAATCATACAGTTCGGTGTTTGTATTATACTATACTACAGGGTCTGTCCAGAGCAATCATTACTCAATGAGAGAATTGCTATTTCAGTTTTTTACTATCCACTGAAGGGTACTTTTGAGAGTATTCATTGACAATACACTGCCAAAACCACTATTTGGCAGCTAGTAACAAAGCGATTGTGATTCTAAAAAAGTACAGTAACTTTCCGGGGGAGTTCATCATACTATATTAGTGAATTCTTCATTGCAGCAATTTTCCACCTGATAATACCACTAATTATTGTCTCTGGTACAGAGTGAATAGCTATTGAATAATATACTCCACATTTTCCTCTGCATCAAATGAATATTGGCTAGCACTATTATATTTAAATAAGGTGCTTTCAAAAAGGTGATAATTTAACTGTAAGAAAAAAGCTTCTCATATGATGAGGCTGTATTCTTGCAGCAAAATTATATACAGGGAATCTGTCCAGTAGCTAAATTTCAGATTATAGATGTTAATAATACCTTGAATTTTTATAATATATACAGGTGGTCTGAATGTGACTTACATGTACTACCAAATGATCTACATTTATACTAGTAGTCCTGTTTCACAGGTAGATAAAATGAGACACAATGATGATTAGGCCAGCACTGTCAAATCACTATGCTTAATTTTATCAAGCTAAGCACTCACACTTACCCTCCTAAATCAAAAGACTAGATTCCCAAAGAAGCTGAGGGAATTCACTTCTCATTGAATTCCCTAGTTAATAAGTTAGTTATATTTAAACAGGTTCTCATTGAATTCCCTAGTTAATAAGTTAGTTATATTTAAACATCCAGATTTGAAATGCTGCCCTAATTGGCTTAAGAGTCAGAAAAATGTAATGTCTGAGCTATAAGTAGCCATATTCTGGCTCCTGAGGTTGTTTTCTAAACACTAATAAAAAATTCTCTATTGAAAAATACAGAATTTTGTTTTTTTCCCCCAATTTCTGAAAGTCAATGTTAAAATTCAAGTTTTTATTAGCCACATTATCACTTTTCCCATCTCTTTAGTAGATTGAATTGCACAGCTTTGCAATAAATTCAAATACATAGGTGATATTAGCAATGAATAGATGTGATTCTGGTTTTCATGTAACCATGTAAACAGGTTTATTATTCTGCTTTTGCTTGCCTACTGATGGGACAGTGATTTCAGAAAATCATTATTCTTTTAGAACTCAAGATCCTAAATACCAGTTATCCATTCAAAAGCATGTTGCTATACTCAAGCGTATCCACACCAAGCATTCTTTTATGATCAATAGTAATGCTTTTACCTCCAGCTTCTGCCAGTAAACTTGACAGGAACTTTCCCTTAGCACCTTGATTTCTGGTCATGTCTACACTGAGGAATGAATCCTTATACTGAGATGATGATGATGGTACATTATTCATCCGTGTGCACTGAGGTACTGTAGTGCAGATGAACATGGTGCTGTAGGCATGGCCCCACACTGAGCTTGCACAGCAATCCTGTGACAAGGCCCACTGGCAACCAAGATTGGACTTCTTTGTACCTCACTCCACAGTGCACAGTGTCTTACTCTCCCAGGTTTAGAAAGGCTGAATGGTTCCCAGATCTAGAGTATGGAGAGCTGTTTGGGCAGAGGCCTGTCTTTCTGCAGCTGTGCTGGCAAGCTTCAGTCAATGTTAATTTCTGTCAGTTAACAAAAACTTTCCAGAAGGCCACCTAGAAAGCCAAAAAATTCCTTTTTGGCTCACTCACTTCTTGAAAGCTTCAAGTCCTGAAATGCCATCAATCTTCCCTCAAAATTTTTATGTCTTTAAATTTTCATCCCCATTTGGGAAAAAAATTACCTTTAACAATGTAGTTTTTTAAATAAAAAATAATCTATTATTTTCCATCCAGCTCTGATAGTGAAAGAATGAATTTTTGACATCTCTAGTGACTTTATATGAATAAAGGGGGAAATTCTAACACAAAATATTTCAGCTGAATATAATTTCAGGGAATCCACGTAATTTGCTCCTGCCCTGAGCACCAATGGTACAGTGAGATGGATGCAAAATTCAATTAGATTTGAAGGGCTCAGCTGGCCAACATTTTAGAACAGTATCAAAAGCATTGGGATCAGCATATCACATTCCTTTTGACAGCTTCTGGAAAAGCAACCAATGAGAGAGTGCAAAATGTTATCCTGGCACTCCTCATATTTCAGTGTGAGACAAGGACCCCAGGAAACCTATTCTATGGAGTTGCTGAAGAGGAACAAAGAACTTTACAGAAACACTGCAATCCAAAATTGAAAACTCATGTTCCTTTGTCAGAGGAAAGTTGAGAACAACTGGCATTAAAATGATATAAGATTATGTAGGAAATATTTAAATATTTCACAATCATAGCAATAAATCAGAATCCTGAGCTGGAAAAAGTTTCAGAGGGGCTTTATGTGGTACTGATAAAAAAAAATATGTATGGTAAATGTAACACAGCTAGGTGCAAAATTAAGCCAAATTCCTGAAGACTACTGAAGGAAATAGCAGGGTTAGAAGAGATTAGGGATTTAACCGTGGCAGCTGAGAATGCAATGTCTGCAGCAGTAAAAAAGTTCTCCAGCTGAACAAAAACAACAGCCTCAGACTGAGATTTCACAGGAACAAAAAACATGCAAAGTAAAAGGAGAGAAAGAAAACCAACCACAAAGGCAAAAAACTCCAAGGAAATTAGGGTGTTCTTCCAATCGAATTTTGTTGGATATGTGAAAATGTCCTGTGAGAAAAAAGGTGTTCTTATGAAAGTTTTGTTTGTACCATATGTAATCGGTAAATTACTTTTTTTTTCTTTCTGTTCTAGATGGCCTGTAATGAGAGTCACCGTATTCAACTCTGCTGAAAAGATGGGCCAAGCTGAAATTAAGCCACCATTATTCTTGGGACTGGTGGCTGCCATTCATTCAGAACATGGTAATGTTCAGAGCTTTAAAAACTTGAGATATTCCCCAAAATACTGGCTGCATGTATGGCCGACCAGAAACCATGTTGATTGAAGAGGTTTTACTGTCTATTTTCTTGGTGGATCTTTCACAGTTTGTACTAGAAAGAGCCCAAGAACCTTCAGAAAAAACAGTGAATTCAGTCTGGAGCCAGAGAGGCACCTGCTGTGTGATACTTAAATGGAGGAAAAGCTTTGCAGATAAACTTGTAGTTGAGAAAGTGCCTTGGAGATATGGGACGGAAGCCATACCCTTCTGTTTTATTTCTACTGTGTATAGGAAAATGAGACCTTGCATATATTTGCTGAACATAAAATAAGTTCTACCCAATTCCCTATAGCCTTTTTTTCTTTCCAGCTGGTGAAACCTTCAGTACTTCTGCACTGGCAAATTCCTGAACATAAAAGAAGCATCAATAACCATAACTAGTAACAAAATGTACTATTATAGGCAACTAATACATAATGCAAGGGACCTTTGGGGACAGAAGGCCAAATCAAGAATTCATTTAGCTAATTAGGCCATTGTCAAAACTCATCTGTTGGTCTTTGAGAATGCCAGCTTAACCTGTTATTCTCCTTAACTAACCTAAAATATGCAAATCCTTCAGATCTAAGGTTATTCACAGTCTAATCAAGAGAGAAATACTTGGGTCATGTGGAAGTTTAAAATCCCTTTAAGTAATTAAATTTCTAATAATATAACCTTTTTTTGCCTTACCCACCTTAGGTGTTTAATCATCCACTCTTAGTAAAGGTCATTATTAGCAATTCACCAGTCTGTGAATGCCATTACACTATATTCGTGTACTCTTGTATTTCCCATGGTTATTATCAAACCTTGACTGAATAGATGATGGTACCACTCCTTTCTCATACTTCCTTAGGAAATATTTGCTAACTTCTTGTCCCTTAGCGCAAACAGGCTCTCACAGCTTACATACCCTAAGATCTCAGGACCAGTGCTAACATCACCCAGACATAGACACTTAAAGGATATGCACTGCAATGACTATATTTCTGAAAGAAACTGAGCATCAGTGTAGTTCTTAAATAATGTGTCCAGATCAGAAGACTATGAATAAAATTGTCGCAGTTACTAGCCATGAATCAGCCCTTTTTAGCTTCTAAAGAGGTTTCCTAAGGAACAGACTTATATTGAAGGATGATAGGAAAGCATAAACTTTGTCCCACTCTTCCATGTAGTGATGGTGTTGGAATTGTAGTCAATACTCATTTCATTCTCTAAGAAGAAAAAGCGAAACTCAGTCATTTTTACTTGTCTCTAAGTTATGCTTTTCTACAATGACTATAACTCAAGTATTTTAGGAATATTTACATTACATCATCAGTTAAATATTCAATTTCTTTTATTACTATTCATTAATTTCAAATTATGTGAGAGATGCATTTTAAGAAATATATGTGTGCTTTAAAAAAATAATTTAAAACATTACTGTCAGCAGAGTTAAACAGCTTGGTGTGACACTTTGCTGGTTACACACTGAAATATATTCAGAAAGTTGTATCAAGTGAACATTGGAAAGATTGTAGTAGACACAGTGCTCCAGAAGTGTCCAAAAGTGAAATGTCAAATCTGCAAGGGCCACTGGGGAAGATCTCTGCTACGCATTCTCAGGCAGCTATTATTTCTGGAGCCTTCACTTTGAAATATCATTGCAACTCTACAGTGTAGTAAATTTTAATCAGATTTATGAAAAAAATATAATCTGAACATTTCTCTCCATGACCATGATGTTACCTCTACTGATCCTGTTTGTAATTGGAAATAAAATTCCCTATGCAAATTTGCAGGTGATGCTGAAGATTCACTGTTTAACCAATTTGTCAGGGACCCCATCTTTATCTGTATAATTATATTACATTAACATAAGGATTACCCATGTGACAAAGCTCTGACTAGTCACTAAACATTTGAAGTGATATAGACCATCTTTTGCTACTAATTCATAATGCAGTCTATCCAGATGCACATCAAGATGACACAGTGAAATACAGGATGTGTGTCCACTTAGTTTTCGCTGAGATGAACTAGTATCTTGGCTTCAGGCACGCAGCCTTATTTATCACCACAAATGAGACAATATCCAAAGAATTGCATAAACCCAGATGTTCCTTGGTCTCACATATTTTTAAGTTTGTGGCATTAAAAACTTCTTTATAGCATACTTAGTAACATGATTTTTTTTATTTTATATGGACAGGGCTTAATTCTACAATCAAGTACTTGTACAATGAAGGTTCTTGTAAGTACAAGGTAGATTTTCATACCACAAAGTATGCCCACAAGAAGGCATTCTGCTTGAGTTCAGGACAACTCTGGGGTGCTGAATGAACGGTGGGCATACCAACACAGACAAAGTAGATCTGAATGACCTTGTTTGCAGAAATTTAAAAGCTTTGAGTGATGTTCTCTTCTGGTGCTAGCAAACTGTTTTCTACCTCACTGAAATGCCATTTGCTATACCAGAACTTTACAAGCTTAACAAATTCCTCCCCCACACACCACGGTTTACAACAGGTGCCATAAGGAAATTCTTCCACATTGAGCCAATCCTAAAATTTAGTAGGTTTATAGTTTTAGGACCAGATTATTTTGTCTTGTTGCCTGTGTGACAAGACCATATGATTCCACTCCTAGTTTCCTAACCAAGACAGCAACCACTGGTACTGTTGAAGAACACATCTTTTGAAAGACAGCCAGGCTCAATGCAAACTCTTCTAGCAACGAAGAACCTCTCATAACTTACCTGTTTTAAAGTAATTCTACTGGTTATTTACCTTCATTCCTAGACAAATGGGCCCTTTCCATAGTTTGAATGTCTACTTTCAGCTTCCAGCCAGTGAGGCTTACGATGACTTTTCTGATTAAGAGGGTTTCTATTGTCTATTATCTTCTGTCCATTTAAGTTCAAAAGAATCAAGTAATCTTATAACAGCAAGGTAAGAACCATGTTCTCTCTTGTCTGCACTTCTGCCCTATTGAGCTCTGTCTTCAGCCCTAATGGAATGCATAAGTTGGCTTCCACTAACTGTTATGCATTTCACGTGAACTGTAGAAGGTCAAGTGAATGTAAAAGGGAAGGCAAATATTTGGTGAAGCCTTATGCACAGTTTAGAAAGTAGAGTCATTGAAAAGAAAGCATACATGTTTCTTCTAACTACAAGTCTTAGACTTCATTATACTTTTTTTTGACTACAACGAAGCTGAGTTACACAGGATTCTCTGCCTTAAAAAATTTTCTTTTTAATGGAAATTGGGGAGTAATAACAGAAGCAGAAATGCTTTGTGGCTTTCAGCAGAATAGCTTTTTTAGCAGTTAGATGCCTTAATCTAGTCTTAAATCTAATCACATAACCAGACAAAGAGAAACATCAGATTTAGTTTGAAGCAAGAGAACTATAAATAAAGAAAACAATAAAACAGTCAGCCTGTACCTCCTCTAACTATCTAGTGACCTTTTCATGTAGATGTTACCCTTAAAAAGCAAACATTAAATTATATTTTATATCATTTGAGAACCATAACTACAGGAAAATTAAGGTGTTATATGAAGAGCCTTGCTACTACAGATTCAAGAATGATATGGCATGAAATTATTGAAGTCACCAGTAGCAACTGCACAGTTCAATTTAGTTCAATAAAGACATTATACCTTAAAACTATATTCCCTTCTCTTTTTCCTAAAATAAATCCTCCTGTATTTAAATGTGTCGATTTTAGCATCAGCTAAACTTGCTTTTATTTTGGAAAATGTGACTAACCTTCCATATCCAATATTATGCCTTTCATTAATTTTTAATGTTATTCACTGAAACAAAAATAGAGTCTTCTGTACCCTGGTTAGGCTTCAATGTCACTTCATACATTTCACTAATGAACTTTTATGTTAGGAGTCATAGTAAATTATTAGTCTAATTAAAAGAAAAGTTAATTCCTTGATGCTCACAATCAACATTTTTCAGTTCTTCATCTTCCTGCCGATAATATGCTGTGCTAGAACTACTAGAAGGAAGTATGTTTCTTCTGGTAAAATCACTGGACTGGGATCTCAAGAGATCTGGCCCTACTGCAGACTATCTGTATGACCTTCAGCAAGTCCCTTGATAGATATATGCTTTATAGCTATATCTGTAATATGAAAATAATATCTGTCAGGTGTGGTAGGGATGTATTCCCTTTCTATTTAGGGATCTAGGGGTAGTTCAGAATGCTAGATTCTCCATGAAACCATGATTGGAATAAGAAATAAATAAGTAAGAATAAGAAATAAAGAAATAAGAAATAAAGGAGTTCTAAATTAGAGAAACTTAATCTACTGAAAATATGACACAGTAAAAACACTATTCAAAACCATTACATGATACTGTATAATATCAATAAAAGAAACTTCTAACTATTAGTAATTTTGGCAAAATGCCTCTGCAGGACCAATTAGAAATACAAGTATCATACATGACTGTTTTTCTCCAGGCCCCATGTTTAATTACTGGTAATTATTTTTCAGTTTCCTTCCCTATTGGAAACACTGCCTGCTGTGTCAAGTCTGAAAATGTGTTTCCCTCTATTCTTACTGTAGGGAGAATTATTCCTAGTGTTTGATTGTGAATACAAAGTGATATCTGGAGAAGAAAGACAGAAAAGGAAGCAGCAAACTATTAGAGTGATATTCTCAAGAGAAATTTTGTCTCTTAACAGTTCTGGAATACTGGTGATCATAGGGAAAGAACAAATACCTGCATCTGATTTGGCTGCCATGAATCTGAGGGATTCAGCTAGCACCAACCACTGTGCAGAGTTGCTCTCTTAAACGCATTTACAGTCACTCCTAACATGATAGAAAAGGAACAGGAAAATGATCTTTATGTACTGTATAATATAACTGCATCTAAGTTGGTAAGATTCTGGTAACAATGCGTTTTACAAAGCTCAGACAAACTTAGGAGAGCTTACACTCTGTAAACAGCTGGCACTACACAGTCAATGGGCAAGAACAGGGAGAAACTGCACTAATGAAAAAGTCAGCTGAATCTTCTAGGATGGTTCACTTGGTAACAAGAGGTTGTTTTAAGTGTAGTGGTGCAGCAGAATTTAATGCATGAGAGAAGGTACTGTATACAAGGAGAAAAAGAGAGAGAAAATACAGAAAGGTGAATGACAGCTGCAGACCAGACCTATGCCATGTTGCAAGCAATGAAAAAATAAATAATGCACCATAACCCTAATATACAAATCAACAAGCCCTAATTAACTAATCCTAATAATAATTACAGTAACTGCTGCTGCTATTCACATTGATGTTCTGCCATTTCAGGATACCTACAACAACCCCTGTGTTTTGATTGTCTCTGGCACTTCATCTTCCACATTGCTGTATGCAAACAGGTGCTCATGCCCTTTTCATCACATGACTAGAAGCTGTGGCATTATGTAAAGAAGACTGCTATCATTTTGTTTTCATGATAGATGTTCATTTGTCTGCTCACTGTGTTGCAGTGGCACAAATTATTAAAATATGTCCAAAGAAGTGGCCAATTTTACCTAAAGTTTAGAGATGTCTCCTTGGATTTGGAGCAGCCACAACATCCTGTGAAAGGCTGCTAGTCCAACTGGAGCTTGCTGTGACACCATCATTGCAGTCAATTTTTTTTCTCTCACTAAAAATACATCAATAATGAGTAATATTTGGAGTAGAGAGCACAAAGGTTAAAGAGAAGGGCATCGGATCTGGCTGCTTTCTGCATTCCTACAAGTTCTAACCCATAAATACCTTTGCCTGTCATCCTTTCTGTTTACAAGACTGCCATTTTGGAAACAAGTCCATCTAGGACATACTGTCCTGAGATTGTACATTTTTTTTCCACAACAAACTTTTGTTACTGTGCAAGTAAATTCTTGTAGCCACGTATTGTGTAAAGTGAGATTTATGTAATAAAAATTTGTGTGTATATATATATAATGAAATCTGTTGGGTTTTAATTTATGGAATGTTTTCTTTTGCTTTGGTAAAGAATAATCAAGAGAGCCTGACTGACCTTTTCCACAGTAGGAACTATTATAAGTGCCAGTTTTGTTATATCTTCTCTTTAGCTTATTCTTTCCACAATAATTAACCCTCACTTCTTTAATCTCTCTTCATATGGAAACTCCCATCAAAGGCTTCCACAGAGAACCAGATTTGGTTTTAGAAAAGAAAACTTCTGTTAAACTAATTGAGAATCTCTTTGAGGAAAATGGAACAAATGTATCAAGATAAAGGGGGACAGCATAAAAAATTAAAAGTAAGCTTTCTTTTCTTTGCATACTGGAAATACCTCAGGCTAAGAGCTTATTGAGCAGGGCACATATATTATTATCTCCTTCTCAAGGGACTTGCTACCAAAGGCTTTTTGTCCTCACTATTAGTTATGTTGGCAGGTGTTCCTCGCAGCTCAGAACTTGGCCATTTGGAAATCATGATTTAAGTTATATCAGAATCCCAGTCTCCTGACAGGTGCAATTTGATGTCATTCTCTGCTACACAAAAATATATTTTTTAAATGCAACACATTGGGCTGCTACTTTTTTCCTGGCATAGCACATAACTTTACTGAACACTACCATTTGATCTCAGCACATGGCTTGGAGCTCAACTGATTGATTATTACTAATGTTCATCTTATTCTTGTGAACCTGTCTGTGCTATTATATGACTTTGGTTTAATCTCACTAATAAATCCACACTTTTAATTTTAGCAAGTTCACCACTGATCTTACCAAGTCAGATTTTGCATTCCTGGGAACCTGAGAGTTTGGATGAAAAGAAAGTCCTGTCCTACATATTGAAGCTCATCAAAACACAGACATTCAGCTAGATTGTGTCATACAGATTTTGCTAAAGGCTAACTAAGTGTTTTTATTGCATAATGTATTTTCCATGAGAATTTCAAATGACATATGTTATGACCTTTCTTCCAGGCATGAAAAAGAACAAAGATCAATGCCCTGTGCTCTGCTAAAAAGTAATTAAATGCCACCAACAGGAATCTCTGCCAAAAGCCTAGGAAAACACACCTTGAGCACTCCAAAATGAGCAGGACTTCCCCACATAAGGCCATGTCTTTAGACAAAAGAGCTGAAGAATTAGAGTTTTGTGGAGTAAGGGAGGACAAGAGAAACATATTAAGGCAATTTGGAAAACCTAAATAGTTGAAAGAAATGAGCATATTCACTCCTGGGCTTTGTTCGTTATCAGCCTGTCCTCTTCCTATAGCTGTCAGTATGTTGGAAAAGTGCCCTTCTCCTTCCTGGGTTATTCACCTCTCACAGTTTGTTGCCCAGACTCAGAGAAACCCAACCATTTGGCACAGTCATCTGCTGTTGTTCCTAAGTGATGTATAGTTTCCTGGGACACCATTAGCAATATGATCTGAAGCATTGCTAAGTAAGGAGCACCAGACTTCCTATCTGAAGCTGCTGTTTTGGGGACATCAACCTCAACAGTTGTTTTTGCTCCTTGTTCTCAGTTGCTGTTCTGAGACATATCCTTGTCTTCTCTCAACTCTTCTGGCTACCTTTCATAAGAAGCTCTGCAGTGAGTCAGCTTTGGTTTAGATTTCCTGCTTCGGAGACTTGGCAGACCTCTCATCCTAAGAATACTGTACATGGCTTTCTTGTCCATTCATTCTGAACCAGGAATACAAATGCTGTGTTCACCTTGACTTTACAGTGCAGTTGTCTTTTCCAATCCATCCTGGCCTGAAGTGTTAGCCCATATGCATGCAGATGATATGTGATGCTGCAGGGATCTCTCTGTGTGTGCCAACGTGGGCTGGCAGCACACCCCTTCCCTCAGAGGGATGTCTGTCTATCTGAAGTCCTCAGGATTTATAGAGCGCTCCTCTCTCTGTTTGCCAACAGATGTCAACAATTGGATTTTGTCTTCAGGCTTACACCTGGGGTTGAGATATTTCCAAATTATATGAACAGGCCACAAACAGGAAAAATATAAGACTGCATTTTAACACAGACATCATCTGTGCTTGTGCATGTATGCCATGTTTTCAATATGGAAGATGTATTTATGTGCAACGGAAAATCAAATCCACTTTTAGGTTATCTTCTTTTAGATACGGTTTTGGAGTATCTTTCCTAAAGATAGTTAAGCTAATTTTAAAACAAGTCACAGTATTGCATAAATCCGAGTGTCTCAGTGGCTTTTTGGTGGAAATATTTAAGTATTTTGAAGTGGGAGATTTTCTCAGAAATTAGGAATCAACACTACAAAAGATTGACTGACTGGGAAATGAGATTTGCCAAATCAATTATGTCATTGATTTATCTACATGAGTAGATAACCTCCTGCAGTAGAAAGAAAAAGCACTTCCTCAGACTGTAATGCACCAATCCAATCAGCTGCTAGCTATATGTGTTGTTTTTTTGGCATGTTATCTATCAGAGAGAAATGTACACATTTCTTACTCAGCCTCATCAGATACTAGTTTTTTTCCTGAGGCAAAAGGCTGGATGTTTTATTCTCCTGCAAAAAAGAACTTTTTTTATAAACCTAACAAAGTAACCTGAAAATTGTTTTGAATGGAGCTGAGAAAAAAAATCTGTCCAAAATGGCAATCTTTCTTTTCCCAGAAATTGTGCTGGTCTGCACATTTAAGCAGACTTGTGCCTACGTGTCAAATGGAATAAATCTCTGTCCTTGTATGAGTTTAACATGATCTAAGTAGGATTTGGGTACAGTGTTGACTGCACACTTCTCTTTGTTTGAAAGAAGTGCAAGATGTAGGAACTAAGTAAACCCATGGGCATAACCTCCCTTACTCAGTAGTCTTCAGAGTTTAAACTTCTGCAGGGTTAGTGAAGGTTATTCCCATTCAATGGAGAAAAGGAGAATACCAGAGGAACTCTCTATCATAAGAATGACTTTGAGGTATGCTTGTTATTTCTCTTTGAATGATGTACCACTCATGACTCAGCTCTGAGTTCAGGGTTTGGTGTACCGTAAATGTGCACCAGCAATTAAGAGATATATAAAAGATATCCTAGATCATATGTCCCTTGAAAAAAAGAAATCAAAACCAATCAAACAAAACCCACACAGTGATAGTAAGTAAAGTATTCCAATGAAAGAACCCAGTAAAAACAGTGGGGAGTAAAAACTGTAGAAATGGGCAAGGTTGGGAAAGAGGTTTTCTCTTTGTAATGTTCCTTGTACTGTTTTATTCTTTCTTTAGTGATCTATAGTCCTTTATCACAGCTTACTAGATTTACATATTATTGAGCATGATATTGAAAATTATTCATGCTTTTGTTGCTGATTGGATTACTCCTATCTCTTATAGTTTATCTTAAGCACACAGTGAGATATTCAGAAATCTGAAGTTCATACACTTTTTCCAAGAATTATAAATTCAGCATCTACCATAGAAGCTTACTTCCCATCTTTAGTGTTTTGAGGGCATTATAATTGGTCTACTGTGGTTTTTTAACTGTTTTCATGACTTTGATTCTATCATATTCTCACAGAGTTTGTCTCCACAGAGTATTGTACTCTAACCATGGCTCTTTACCATTTTCAAGTTAGGAGTGACCATGCTTGGACTTCAGGTAAGTATGCAAAACAAACACAATAGAGAACTATAGAATTAAAGAATTATAGACTCATACAATAATTTAGGTTGGAAAAGAACTCCAGAGATCATCTAGTCCAGCTCCAGCCTCAAAGTAGACCAAGTTGCTCAGGACTGTGTCCTGTCCAGTTCTGAACACCTTCAAGGATCAAGGCCCCACAACTCATCTAGGCAACTTTGTTCAGTATTTGATGATTTTTACAGTTAAAAAACCCCATCTCAATATTGAATCAGAACTTCACATGTTTCAACTTGCACCCATGTTTTTTGTCATGTTGCTGTGCACCTCCAAAAGTAAGTCTTTGTCTCCTCTGCATCCTCCAGACCTCCAGTTGTAGGCAACAGTAAAGTGTCCCTTCACTTTCCCATATCAATACTGAACACACCCTTTTGTGGCCTGTCCTTTTATGGTGAGTGCTTCAACCTCCTAGATTTGGGGTTCTTCCACTGGCTCACTCCAAGAGATCAATGTCTTTTTTGTATGTGCTTATGCCAAAGAAAACATCTTTTTTCAAATAAGATGGGGAGGGAGAGGAAACACCAGGAAGAAACACCTCAGTGTTTACAGCCCTTGTAGAAGTCTCCTTGACAGGGTAGTAGATGACAGCAGTTTGGGGCCCAAACTTTAAGCTCTATGTTTTCAATTGTCCTAAGCAGGCAGTAGTGTTGCTTTTTTTTTTTCCCCTAATCCAGTCTGTTATATTCCCTTGTCAGAATTTCATTAGTTGATTTCTACAAGCCAAAGTTATTGGCCTCAAAAAGAATCAAAGATCATTCACATACCAATCAATTTCCGTCATATCTTCCTGGGAATCAAATCCTATGGATGTTTGGAATTGCTAGTTAATGTTTATGGACTAGGTGATAGCTGAAGCACATTCCACAGATTGTTAAACTGTATCTAATACAATGTATTTAAAACAAAACAAAACAAAACAAACAATTAGAAAACAATCTAAAAAAGGCTTTATTTAACAATGTGAGAAATAGAAAAAAAACCAGACAAAATAATATATGCTCTGTTTTCCACATTTCTCTAAACTTTATCTGGATTTATGGGTGTTTAGGATCTGTGGGATTCACTGGAGCATTTATCATCCTTACACAATACTTAGTCTTATGTTTCACAGTATCTCTCTTTCTCTCCTGCTTTAAAGTTAGTCTTGTTAACCTAAACCTTCTATATGCACCCTGCATTTGTAAAATGTTTACAATTTCCTTAACAACAGCTTACTTTGTTCCAGCTTATGAAAATTCTAATCCATTTCATAGGGTATCCTCTAAGTTTATTTTCAGAAAGTCAAACAGAATTTTCAAGGCATATAATATTCCTCAACCTAGACACAGAAGGGCCTCCCCATCCCAGGGTAAAGCCACAGCCATAAGTGTTATTTATGAATTTCTTTTTCCTTCCCTTTTTCCTTTTTCCTTTCCTTTTTCCTGGAGTCCACAAAATAATATTTTATAAATTTAATTTCACAGAAAAAACCCAGAGAATTGTTGGCTTCAATTGTTTTCTGTAAATAGAATGTTCATTTCCTGAGCAGACTGGAACCTATGTGCCGACATCTCCTCACTTGAGATACAGGAAGGGCTCTTCTCCCAAGAGAGGGTATTGAGCAGGATCATCTAAATATGTCAGGAAGAAAAGGGTCAAGGAGTAGAATTTACTACCATTCAAAAGAAGAAAAAATGGAATTGTTGATTTTCTAGTATAGGAGACGTTTTGTGCCCCTATTTATAGGGAAGTATGACTACATCCCAACTATAACAGAAAGTTTCTTGTAAGCTGTCATACAATTTTACTTGAACTTTATCTGACTCATTCTTGACTTTCACCAACATTACCTTCAGCTTACCCTTTGAGAAACTTATCCATAGATTTTTCTCAGTATGCATAGAATTTCTTGATACAGAATTTCCATGAACCTGAATATATAAGCACAGACTAGCAAAAGACTAACAGGATATGACATGTCAAGTTGATTTAATTGACCATTATCAGTCCTTGCTATTCAGACAATAAGAGTCTAGGAGCTCTGCAAACTGAATGTCTCACTGTGATCAAGGATTTATTCATGACATAGTTATACCTCCTTGTGCTTGAGCTAATTGTCTCTGGGGTAAGAAGAGGGAAATACTCTCTGTCTGCAAGATCACAATACTATCCTCCATTTAACAGCTACTAAAAACGTACCGGTGCTACAGTACTAGTGGAATTATTGACAAAAGTAGAACAGGTTGTACGCAATGAGTTCTAATTATTACGCTAATCAAAACTGTCTCGTTGTTGCTTTGGGCTTTCTCATGTTTGTTGTTGTGTATGCCTGTTGTCACATTTTTGTTTTGCTGTAGCTGTTTAAAGGATGTCTTTTTATGACATGTAAATAGAGCATACAGCAGAACAATTCCTGGCTGGAAACTACAATATACAACCACAAAGCGCTTGATGCAGACATTGTTAACAATAACAACAATCACAACAAAGTCAACAATCACAAAAACAGTTATTGTTTAACAACAATGAACAATGTTAATGATCATTTTATTGTTATTACTACCACTACTACCTGTCTGTATTTTGGACAATTTTTCTCAGATTTCTGGACATGAGTAGGCAGTTGAGACTCAGAGCTGTGCTTTGCTTGAATGCATTTTTTCTAGTAAAAAGTGAGAGATTGGGATATGTGATACACCAGATCTATTACTGTTGAAAACTGTCAACACTTACTTTCAGGTCAACAAGGTGACTGAAAGTCTAACAGAATACTTTTTAAGGTTCCTACCTGAGATATTTTTTCCAGGATTGATGATTTGTTGTTGTGTCTAAGATTAGCTTCACTAGAGAGTAAAAATATGGCTAAACCCAAACAATAGATGCCTTGCAAGTGACTAGAAATACACCCTCAGATTAGGAAATTTGTCTGCCCCATAAAAGGGATGAACTACAAAAGGAATTCACTTTTGTGGCCTACACTCACCTGTAGGAAATATCAAAGAGAAAAAGAAGAGGAGTTATATGCTTAGTTCCAGAAGACAAGGATATACCTCCCTCTGTTTGGGGTCTGCAGCTAGAAACTCTCTCCTAGAGTTGAGCATTCAACCTACTCTTTTTTTGTTCTTGTACAGCAATAGTGACCCTGCTTTTCCCTTTGGTGCGTATTCAGTTGTTGGAATATTGTGGAGTGTGAGCAAACTAGGTTTAATTGTATAACCTAGGGTAACAATGTAAACCTGTGCCCGTAAAAATGCACAAAGCTCTGGCCTCTGTGGGAAGGCCTCTTGCTTTTCAAGAGAGGAATTCTGCATTCAGACCTGTTGAAGTGATTCTAGTACGCAAAATAACTAAATTTTGATGTAAACAGAGGAATACTGAGAATAACCTTATAGCCTATATTTTGGCACTCTTTTGGGAGACTCAAGTTCAAATCAGCATTGTAATCTCCACTTAAAATTTTGTACAAAACTGTACACTCCAAAGTCAGAATGATTCTACGCTGTCTTTTCTGCATCTCTGTAATGCATCACCGATTTCTTCTCACTGTGTCCTTGCATGGAATTTCCAATGAGATACCCTAAGAAATGTCCCACTTGTGCATTACACAAGTTTGGCTTACACACAGGAGTGAGACAGAACCTGAGATACTCAACAGTGTCCCAAATTGTTTCATGGTGTACAGATACACTTTGAAATCTAAGCATTTGGACCAAGACTCAGAAAAGTTTTTAAGGTCCTGAATCTGAAACACTCACCATTTCTACTACTCTCAGTTAATTAAAAGCTGGCAGGATAAATCCCTTTGGGGATCAGCTTTCTAGCAGCTACAGACTTTTATAGGCTTAGACATTGGCTGAGTAAGGTCTTATAATGCTACTGGCACCTGAATTTTAGAAACCCTTAGGTGTTTGAAGTAAAGAGCTTAATTCAGTCTTGTCAATCTAGCTCCTTCTGTCTATCTTTAATCTCATTTCATCCTGTCAGAGCTGAAGTTTCCTCAAGGATAGATTTACCTTTGTGCTCAGTCTATATGTGCTGGTATAAGTTATTTGGTATTTGAGGACATACAATTGATACTGAGATTTTATGTTCTGTTTATATTGATGAAGATATTTTGGGTGATATAACTTGAAATATATTTTTGTTTTACTAACTATTGTATTTGTTAATGTGACTTTATTATCAGACAAATATGACTTTATTGTTTGTTTAAATTACAAGTCTGGACACTAAAAGATCCATTTAGATTTAATAGGTTTAGACTCATGTAATATATTTGGTTTAAAACTTCATGATATTTTGATTAAAAAATAAGCAATATGCAGTATCATCCAGGTACATGTTAAATGAATTAAGAAGTAGTTTTCTGGTATATTTCAAATAACATTTGTGCATTAGCAATCACTATCAAATATAGTGCTAGTGAATGAACACATAGAAATAATATTTTCACCCGTATGCAGTTGTAAAACTACAATTCACAACATACGTGGCTGACACACAAACTGCAGAGTGGTAAACTAATAAGAACAATTCCTTTATACAGAGGAATCAGAGCTTCTCAACAAGCCAGGCCCCCTCATGCTAAAGGGGAATGCAAAATACGTACTGAAAAACTAGGAATGCTGCCCATGCCTAAAGAGTAAGGCATTGTCACCTGAAAGACTTCTAAAACACTTCCAGTCACCACACATTAGTACCTGAACATGAACCTCCATGCAACACAGTGACAGAAAATGCTCAAGTTTGGACTGGGATTTGAGGAATGATTTTATCACTGCATGATACATTGCTGGGACTAACTTGAGAAAATGATATATGTGGTTCTGCTGTAACTGCTGAGATTGACCTCATAAAATATAGACATGGTTCTGTTGTATTTCTTTTTTTAAAAAAAGACATTGGGAAATCTGAAAGCATGCAGAAAAGAGCTTTTACAATAATTCAAAAGCTGAAGAAAAGGCTTTACCAAGCCACTTAGAGGAATCAGTGTAGCTTCTAAAATAAACGATTGAAAGGTGACTTAAGTATAGTTTGTAAGTATCTTCTCAGGGAGAAAATATTGGCTTTTGATGGATTCTTTAATCTAAGGGGGAAAGACATAATAAATCCCCTCAATATATATGGCAATCACTTCACCCATCAGTGAAACACATATACTTCTAAATGACAGTATGGAAGTTAGCAGTGTTCAAGAGCAATAGAGAATAATTAAGGGTAGAAATAAAGCAGGATTTTATGGGCAATTAAAACCACAGGAGTAATTTTGCTAGGGAGGATATAATTTTCCAAATGGATTTTCTCAAAATACAAGGCCACGGATTCTTGTTCTTTGTAAAGTCACTTCATAAAGTAACACAGCTCTTTTCAGTGACCAAAATGGTCAGGATTTCCATTTTCAGCACCACCCAAAACCACGTTCATAGAATCATAGAATCGTAGTATCATAGAATCAAAGAATGTTTTGGGTTGGAAGGGATCTTAAAGATCATCTAGTTCCAACCCCCATGCCATGGACAAGGACACCTCTCACTAGACCATGTTGTTCAAAGCTCCATCCAACCTGGCCTTGAATACTTCTAGGCAGGGGTAGCCACAGGCTCCCTGGCTAACCTGTGCTGGTGTCTTACCACCCTCACAGGAAAGAACTTCTTCCTAATATCCAGTCTAAATCTACCTTCCTTTAGTTTGAAACCATTCCCCCTTGTTCTATCACTACATGCCCTTGTAAAAAGTCCCTCTCCAGCTTTCCTGTAGGTCCCCTTCAGGTACTGGAAAGCTACTATGAGGTCTTCCTAGAGCCTTCTGTTCTCCAGGCTGAACAACACCAATCCTCTCAGCCTGCCTTTGTAGGAGATGTGTCCAGCCCTCTGATCATCTTTGTGGCCCTCCTCTGGACTCTCTCTAACAGCTCCATGTCCTTCTTATGTTGGGAGCCCCAGAACTGGACACAGTACTTCAGGTGGGGTCTTGAGAGCAGACTAGAGGGGGAGAATCACCTTCCTCGACCTGCTGGTCACACTTCTTTTAATAAAGCCCAGGATACCATTGGTTTTCTGAGATGCAATCACACACTGCCAGATCATGTTGAGCTTCTCATCAACCAACACCCCGAAGTCTTTTTCCTCAGGGCTGTTCTCAATGTATTCTCCACCCATTCTCTATTTGTGCATGGAATTGCCCCAACACAGGTGCAGGATCTTGCATTTGGCTTTGTTGAACTTCATGCAGTTTGCATGGGCCCACCTCTCAAGCCTGTCAAGGTCCCTCTGGATGGCATCCCTTCCCTCCAGTGTGTCGACCACACAACACAACTTGGTGTTGTCGGCAATCTTGCTGAGAGTGCACCCGATCCCACAGTCCAGGTTGCAAATAAAGATGTTAAAGAGAACCGGTCTCAATACTGACCTCTGACGAACACCACTCATCGCTGATTTCTACTTGGACATTTAGTTGTTGACCACAACTCTTAGAGTGCAACCACCCATACAATTCCTTATCCACCGAGTGGTCCATTCATCAAATCCATGCTTCTCTAATTTAGAGACAAGGATGTTGTGTGGGATGGTATCAAATGCTTTGCATAGGTCTAGATAGATGACAACAGTTGCTCTTCTTTTATCCACCAGCTGTGAAACCCCTTCATAGAAGGCCACCAAATTCGTCAGGTATGATTTGCCTCAGGTGAAGTCACATTGATTGTTACCAATCACCTCCTTATTTTCCATGTGCCTTAGCATAGTTTCCAGGAGGAGAATAGGCATTCTTGTAAGACATTCTTGCAAGTAAAGTGTATTAAGTGTCACAGTGATGAAACAGAGCAGTACCTGTTTCTCACATGGGCTTCTCTCAAGCTGTGCTTGGCTCCCAGGGCACCCATATTCTGCTCATACAACCGTGTAGCCACATCAGTAATGACTTCTCATGGCTGTGACAGGTTTTGCACAGAGGAAACTTTTCCCAGTGGTACATTGCCTCTTATTGTGTATGAATACCATGTCATCACATGCTCTTGGAGTGTGAAAAAAATATGAGTAGCTGCTCATATCTGTCATTTGCTGAAACAAAGACTAAGCTGACAACTGATATAGTGGCTCGTGTTAATTTGGCAATGTTCACTCGAGACTGAGACCAGAGCATCTATCTGTTATCTAAGCCAAACTCCTGTCATACAGATGAACAGGTAGGGCATTCATTGTTTTCGTGTCACTTTGTCCCCTAAGCATTTCAAGGACAAAAGAGCAGGAACTGTTTTATATCCACTTTCTGCCTCAAGCAAAGTTCTGAGTTTGACTCCAATTGCCTAGGAAACAGAGACTTTGCTCTTCTAATAGAAAATCATTTTGTGATGAAGTTTAGAAAGTGACAAAAAATCTTGATGTCTACACACAGTGATTGCTATCACTGAATTAAAGCATAATCCCTGGGGAGAGAAGAATGTGGAGCAAATGGCTATACAGGTAAAATCATGAAAGACAGAGAGCAGAGGAACAAAGTTTGTAAAGAGATAGAAAAAAAAGGGAGGCTTGGACCCTTTATGTCTTATCTATCTCAGACTGATGTGGAAGTGATGCTCCCCTATTCTGAATTCCCAATTCTAGAAAAAAAATAATGGTACTATAAACAAATTAATTTTCCTAATCTTTCCCTACATACAAAAAAAGGCTGAAGAGAAATGAAAAAGTTTCTCCTTCTAGTAGTCCCATAGTCGATGTGTACATGATGGCTTTATGCCAAGATTTCTCTAAATCACACAAACACTTAAAAGCTCTTGATCTTTAATCTCAGTAAAGCAAACCTTTCACATCTCCAACATTGTCTTTTCAAAGTATTAGTATGAACATAAATTAATTAAATAAAACTACAAGTACTTTGTGAACATGGCATGTGTTGTGTAGTTTTTTGAATGCTGAAAGTTTAGTCCAGCATTTTTTAGGGTTTGTTGTTGGTTTTTCCCTGCTTCTGTTCTGATGACTAGAACTTGTTTGTAAAAATGCACCGTAAGAAAAGCTGAGGGTTTCCAAACAGCAAGACTCTTGAGGTTGGAGCTTTTGAAAATTCACAACAGTTATGGAACACAGAATAAAAACATGAGGCTTGCCAGTACAGAATGAATAAAGTCAGAAAATAATCTTCATGTTTGTGTCCCAAATACCTAGGATACCTACAAGCTTTTTCTTGTAGGCTCTGCATTTACAATGAGAAATTTTACTGACACATTTGAAAAAACAGATTTCTGATTTGTTCATCTGAAGGTTGGTGCAAAGAATTTCTCAACAAAACAGCCTTGACTTTAGAACTCACTTTGGACAAGAAATAAGCATTAAAGTTTGATGAGGAAAATACATCAGAAAAACTTGAGATTCAGTGGAAAAAATCTTTGGTGATGTAAAGACTTTCCTGATCTTCTGGTTTTGTTTGGTTTATTCTCTACTCTCAATTCTTTCTGGATTTGGCCAAGCATTTTTTGACCTCTCATTTAGTTCATTTGGTTTATTGCTTGCTTTTTTTTAGCATCCCCAGTTTCCAGCAAACTGTGTCTCACAATGTTATCAGTCTCAGTATGTTTAAATGCTATCTTTTCTACTCCTTATCAAGAATGAATCACAAGCTAGAAACAGTATTTTTTGTTTCTAAGTTATTATAAGGAATGAAGCTTCATGTCATAAAATGATTATACACCTGGGTTGATATACTGATGCAAATCTTTGTTTACTTTGTTGTGAGAAAAATGTGCATTCAGATTCTATAAACAGGATTATCTACAGCTGAGGCAATCTGAAAAGACAGAAACATTTCTTTGGCAGAAACCTTGATTTAAGGCTTCCACTGCCCATATCACAGAGTTTGGTGCAATACATCCTTGGTAGTACAATTTAACTAGTTTGTGGTAGAGTCTTATAAACCTCAAAAAGAATTGCTGAATGGAGACACAGATACCACCATGAAATCAAACTAGAGTGTCATTGGACATTTCATGTTGGACATAACAAATGTTTAAAGCATGTTATTGTTTCCTTACTCTGCATCTTCTTTCTTGATCATTGTATTTCAGTAGTATAAAATAAATTTACTTCTAACTTGAAGAGAGAGACTGCTGGCAAACTGCAGGTATTTTTATTGCACATAGAATACCAGTTCCAAGACAGAGTTACTACTCCTCTGTTTTTGTGCTGGTCAACCCAAAGAGGAGTCTCTCAAGAGTCAACAGGACTCTCCTTCCCTAGCATTCAAGGACCCATTTGATTTCTGACCACATCTGACTATTCTTAGGAAAAACAGTATTTAATTACAAGGACCAAAAGGGGATTATGCCAGGAGATGGCCTGTGCCATAAAAATCATAGAATCACAGTATCAGAATCGCTTTGGTTGGAAAATACTTATCATCGAGTCCAACCATTAACCTAACTCTCAAACCCTAGCTCTACTAAGCCCACTGCTAAACCATGTCCCTAAGTACCATATCTATATGACTTTTAAACACATCCAGGCATTCAATCACTTCTCTAGGCAGCCTCTTCCCATGTTTGACAACCCCTTTAGTAAAGAAGTTTTTCCTAATATCCAACCTAAACCTCCCCTGGTGTAACTTGAGACCATTTCCTCTTGTCCTATTGCTTGTTACTTGTGAGAAGAGACCAACACTCACTTCTCTACAACCTCCTTTCAGGTAGTTATAGAGACTAATAAGGTCTCCCCTCAGTCTCCTTTTATTCAGACTAAATAACCCCAGTTCTCTTAGCTGCTCCTCATAAGACTTGTGCTCCAGACATTTCATTTCATTTCAATGAAATTAAGAAAACCAGTTTTCCTTATAATTTTCAAATCCTCATATTTTTGAATGTCATCTTCTTTTATCTCTGCTCCTAGAAGGTAGGTTGGAACATTAGAAAGGGAAGGAAATTGTTGTGTGTGTGTGTCTGTTAATCAGTCGCTTCACATAAGATGCTTCCTTCTTTCTTCTGTCCATATCCAAGCAAAGTTACACATTCCCAGCGTTCACAAGGAAATGGGCCTGTCACAGCTGCTGCTACTCAGCCACTGCAATGCAGGGGAATTTGGGAAAGTAAAATTTGCTTTTGCAGCCTTAGAGTATTTATTCATTTCATGTTATAATGCTATAATGTCTGTAAAGTTCAAGAAGATTTGTAAAACTGTTTTCTCAGGCATTATTTTTCAAAATCTTTGTGAATGTTTCTTCAGCTTCCACGTGTTTTTCAGAGATATGAGCATTCAAAGCACACTGGACAGTTCAGCTTAAGAACTAGAGATCATAGAAATCATCTGATTTATTTTGAGTAACTAGGAGAAAGCAATTTCAAAATATGGGGGCTATATTTTGCTGGTATGAAACCAGCTATTATAATTTATCTCTTCTTTATTTTTATTTCTATTAGTAATAAAATTAAATATGAACATGTTAAATGGGAAAACAGTTCTGCAGACATGAGTTCAGATGGCTTCATTCCACCGTGTAGGTGATGAAGGCCATGCTGGCTGAAACCTGATAAAATTGTCTATTTTTCTGCACTCTGAAAATGCCACACTCCACAGAGGTAAAAAAAAATAATAAATTAGGATCATTTTAGAGAGCTTCTACAAATGCCAATGATACTAGTTTTTCTATGCCTCTACTTTTAAAGCCTTAATTACCTCAAATCTAAATGTACATGGGGCACAGTGTAGAGGGAGAGAAATAAAGCTCTAAAATTACCTAAATGCTCTTTTATACATAAAATGTCATATTTTTAAAGGCTGATATTTTGACACTTTCTGTGAGGCAAGCTTTCTGGGAATTGAAGAAGGACTATGTTGTGGTACTGTGGAGTTCCCAATGCAGAGAAAGTACACATTACTGTTATGATCTTTATGTGTTGGAAAGCAGACAGAGAATCAGGATGGAATCCTGCCAGATCTTATGTCTATGACAATTTTAATTTTGAAAGAAAATTTCTGTCAGATAGAGAAGAAGAAAAAAGTGAGTGATTTATTTTTATTAGGAATAAACATTATATGGACAGTGGGACAAATCCATATAATTTGAGACAGAGCAACAAGACTGGAAGGAACTGAGCATAGTGATAATATGACAGGAAACAAAAGGAGTACAATGGTGTGCACAATGGAATGATTCAGAGAAAAAACATTAAAAACAATTTTTTTTAATAATAGCATATACATTGATCAAGATTATGGAAAAATCTCTTACAGTTGCAGCTGATCCACTATCCAAATAATAGCAGTCAGTGATCTCTTCTAGGCACAGCAGCCAATAAGAAACCATTTCAGAAATACCGGTCCTTTGATTAACTCTTTGGTAAGGTGTGGCTAGTATTACACATAATCTACATGATTACCCAGGGTTTGTAGGATAGACAAGGAGATGTGGAAGAGCACAACTTACACCTGACTTTCACAGGTCTGTATCAAAGTGACTTTTTTTCTTTGACCTCTGGCAAAGCTTTTGGACATTTTGGACTAGTCTGGAGGGAATGAAGGTACCAAGGAAGAAAAGATCAAATGAGATGGGAAAGGTGGGAAAGGAAGCTGGGTGACAGGAGGAGACATTGGGGTGTGGGGAGGACACCAGGAGTGGTGAACAATGAAGCTGGACTGATGTGAGGTGCTTCAGCAGAGTCTGAGACTGGGCAGTCCAGGATCAAGGAACTAGGGGCAGAGAAGGGAATGAACAGTAACTGGAGAGTTAATATATATATATGGAAAATGTCTCTCTGAGTGCTGACACTCAGTGGTACGACAGTCTTGGGCATCAGACACTCTGATGTGTTTCAGTAAACTACTACATTTCACACTGACTGTTGTCAAGGAATCTGTTAATGTGGGAGTCTTCTGTAAACAATTTAATAAACATATGATGTTTAATAAATTTGTGACCAAAATCGGTGAACGAGTCATTGAACCAGAGCAGGATAAGGTTGACATATATAGATGCTATAGAAAAAGTACACTTTTTTTGTGGAAAAATTGCACTTCACTTTTGTGATATGAATGCTTAAATTCGCTTCTAGATGGATAAGGCAAATGTGGCACACTGTGGAGCCATAGCTGGACTCACAGTCATACCAATGCAACAGATTCCCTGAGGGAACCATTTTGATTCAAATATTCTCCTGAATATCTTCCTGCATATATCGAAGAGAACTGTTAGCCATTTTTAATTCTGACTGTTTTGATACCAGCTCTCTGTATGGTCTCTGAAACCTCTCATGGAACACTTTGTGTTATACATTTAATACCCTGCAGAATAAGCCTGCATCACCTTGAAATCATAGATTCATAGATTGACAACCTTTGTGGGAGTCTGTCTCTTGCTTTGGTCCAAATACTTTGAAATCATCCTTAACATAAATCAGGTTAAATTCAAGTAGAAACTGTTTGTTAAAACATACAAAGTAAGCAATCGAGTTACAAATATTTATGAAATACCTGTGTGGAAATTCAAGAAGAAATTTACTGTATTTGTGCTAGGATTAAACAGAAAAGACTCCTGGGTTTTTTTTCAGTTACTGTTGTGTTCTCTGACACCTGCTTGTGAGGTGTTACTCTTCAGGCCATACTCATCGTAGAGCATTAGACTGCCAAATAATTGAACTAAAAAAAAACCCCAAAACCACACACCCCTCCCAAACAAACTTGTTTTTTTTAAAAAAAGCCCAAGATATTCAACACACATACAAACTCTTAAATTGTGGTTGGAGGCATAAACAATCTGAATTTAGCAACCTCTGCAATGAAGATTGCCTGAATAAGAAGGCAGAATAAGAAGTGTTGTTCTCCAAGCTGTATAGTGCAAGGAAAAACACATTTTATTTCTTTGTCAGAATTCCTGCATGGTAAACAAATCACTACAGCCACAGTTATCAAAGTAAATCAGTGAATATTTGTTTCATCTTCCTTAAATTTAGATGTCTAAAGTGTCTGTAGTCAATGGAAAGAGACAGACATTTCTAGAGGGTGATTCTTCAACCCCCTTTTAGGAGGACTTTGAATGGCATGAGTCACCCTTTAGAATTTCTTATCACTTCTTACTACAGAGACCAATTTAGACCAAACCTTTAACTTTTAGACCTCTGCCTTAGCCCTCCCAAAGAGTGAGATTCATCTTATCTAGCCTTGGTCTACAACAAGGCAGGTTTTCTCTGCCAGTGCAAAGAGGAACCTCCAGAAGGCAGTTCATCCTGTTCTAAAGCTCTTTTATAACAGATGGAGGCAATGGCTCTCTAGAGCTGCCTGTCACACCATTAACTGGAGAAAGAAGAAACTTAAACAGCTAGTTCAGATTAGATGCCTTAACATAAAATATCTAAACTGAAATTAATTTCAACCCATGCATTTGTTTTTTAAGCTTGAGATTTCGATCCTCATTTGCTGAAGTTGTGTGCTAATAGTGGTGCATTCAATTAGCAGGAGGCACAGCATGCTCTGAGCAGGAGAAATGCCACAGCACACTCAGAATTCTGAGAAGAGAGCAAAGAGATAAGACAAAGTGGATCTGCTAAAATTAGTGCATAATCATTAGGATCAATATCACCATGTTTCAGTTCAGTACTTCTAAAATGGGATAATGCCAGCCTTTCAGTATGGAGGTATTTTGTGAAAATAAAACAACTGATGTCTGAACAGTCTAATAATGTGTGTCACAGAATGGCTTCTGAACAAATTAGTAGCTATTGTTAGAGCAGGATTTTAATACTATGTAGTAAACAAGCCCTAAGAGAAACACAAAATAAGAAACAGCCATTCACTGAAAGCATGGAGTGTACCAGATGAGATAGTTCTCCTTTGGGCAAAAAACTGAGTGATTCAACACTTGAAGGAGATCACTTTAAGGTAAAACTTCAGTTGTGGATCTACCTCAATTTGGATTGTCTACTTTCTCTTGCTTCATTTGGTAATCTTAATAAACGTTAAATATTGCTTTGGTGTATATTATATTACACTTTTACACATAGATATGCAAACTGCATGTATATATACATATATTAATACATAAATGTATATACACATTTTAATATAGATGTGTATACATTTACATTTGCATTTGAAGTTGTGCTGAGGTTTGGAAGGTAAGCTTAAGTCAGAGATGATTTAGTGTACAGCTGGAAGGTGACATGGTAAAGGTGAATAATAAATCATGTCTGGCATTAACTATAACTTCCTGGCAAATAGAATATCTAAATAAAACTATGGTTTAGCATACCATTATTCAAACTATAGAAAAATTTTCAAACATCCATGATTAAAGAATAAGTATAAAACTGATTGCTGTATTAATAATTGATATAAGTGTTTCATAAAATAAACTACAATTCAAGGCAATTTTAGACCTGTAGCAGATTTAGAATTCAGTATTTCTGTTGTTAATTGTTCATACAGTTTATATCTGTATAGATATTTATATTATTGTTTCTCTTGTGATGCTTACATAGGTACCTAAATATATAATGCAGTAAGATTCATTCAGTAAAGAGTAATGGGAAAAAAGGAATTACAGTCATACAAGAAGCTTCAATGTGTAATATTCACCTAAAATACAGTAAAATCATAGAATAGTTTTGGTTGGAAAAGACCTTTAGATCATCAAGTCCAATCATTAACCAAGCAGGCTGTAAAATCCACCACTAAACCATGTCCCTCAGCACCACTTCTACAAGTCTTTTAAATACTTCCAGGGATGATCTTCAAAAGACAACAGTCTTTTCAGAAAACAATTGTAAAGGAGCTGGACATATTCCTATTTAAGAGCTATTTATAACTTCAAAACACCTTGTTGCTAAATGGCTAGTTAAAATCAACTTGTGTTTCTGCTCTCTCCTCTACTCTGCAACTGTGTGAAATTCTGTTACAGACAAAATAAATACCTACGTTAGAAAAGAGAAATTAATACATACATAGTGTATGTACTGATCAGGCATAAACTGATAGTTGGATTAGTGTTCTCAGTGTTACCATGCATCGAGAAATCTTGAAAGAGAAATTGGAATTCAAGTTCATCATACCTGTTGGAATTGGCTACTATTCTCCAAACTGGAAAGAAAAATGATGCCATGAGATTCCACTGACTAACCTGACTTCCTCTCCAGTCAATTACATTTAGATGACAAAAAAGTAAGAAATAAAGAAAAAAAAGGAAATGAACAGCTGATGTCAGAACATGAACTCATGAAAATTACCATTACCTAACAGTAGTCAAAGATGTGACATTAACTTTTGAAAACTGAAGGACCAGCCTATACTGTTCATATTGTAAACCAGATGACTAACAAGCAGTGCAGCGAATAAAGCCCTATTCCATGTTCTTTAACCAAAAAGAAACTTTTCCCTGTTATGGTTTCAGTGCTCTAGTTGCTTGTGCACTCTCTTTAAATCATGAGAATCTGAATTGGAGGGAAAAAAAAAGTTATACTGGTGCAAATGTAGTGGAACACAAAGAACCATAAAATCCCAGTAGTTTGACCCTACTTTAATTGAAATCAGTTAAAAATAGTCCCTGTGACTTCAGTGCTGCAGAATCAGCCCCTAATCACTATGAAACCGACAGATTTTACTATCTCTGAATGATGAATGTCTCATTTGGGATTTAAAGAAATATGTGATTAAAACTAATTTTGTCACAAGATGTACTCAGACTGAAACTGAGAGCTGAGCAAATAATTGATCATGAATAATTTATCTGAGGAAATTTATTTCTTCTTTGTCCGTGAATATCCATGAATAGATCATCATTTCTTCAAATTCACTTTTGCAGACATTCTTGATTCTGAATCAACTGAGTACAGTTTTCTTCACACACAGATTACTTTATCCTCACACTTTCAGCTGTGTTAATTATTTATGATTAGTCAGAAATCTCATGATGTATTCCTTTAGTAGCATTTCTGGCACAAATACTCTCTTACAAACAAATTTCATTAAAAAAAGAAAACCACTTGCATAACAAAATCTCTTTTTATTTCTTCAAAATAGAAATATAAAGGGGCATAAACATGAAAAAAACAAAGTTGTTTTCTTTTGTTTAACTGAGTAATTAGTCACAGACTTTCCCAGTTTCACTTTCCAATAGATCTCTGTTTTAGAGATTGTGTTGGAGTAGCGGACTACATGAAAATGAGTTGCCTGTCATTGTGTATATGGTATGGCTGCAATGTTGAAATATTAAATGTTATCTTCTCTCTCCCTAAAACTTTGTGAGGTGTTCTTATCAACAATTCAATTTATACAGCTATGTTGCTGTTCACTTTTTAAATTGCATAGATCAACTATCTATTCCCTCTATTTCCCTATTGTTAATAAAGCTGAATACATATTTGAGACATATTTATTAATTAATTTCCTATCTTCTTTCAGATTTCAAATGCAAGTTTCATTTGTGTATATTATGCAAAAGTAAAGTATTATAAATGGGAAAGAAAAATCATATTGGAAAGCTGGGAAATATGGGTATCGTTGTTCAAAAATTAAAACACCACCTAAAAAAAGTGTAACGTTTCTCCCTTAAGCTTTTGAAACCCACACATGGGAAACTCTGTATAATGCATGTGAAGTGAAGAAATACCTGAGGAATATCTACTTGACAAAAAGAAAACAAGTACTGTCAAAGGACAAAACTTGTAAATAAGGAAAGGTTTCTGTAAGATGATAATTTGTAATGTCAAGAAATACAGAGAAGTTATCCAAAGATGAGAATGAGTCATGTATTTACAAACTGTGCTCTGAAAGCATTCAGAATTGATCAAGAAAAATCTGAAGCTGTGACTCTTCAGAAACTATGAATCGGAAAAAAATATGTTCTAAATAGTTATTAAATTAAAAACAATAGGGGTACTCTGACAAAATCATCATATTAGACATTTCCATTTTGAGAATTTTGTCCTCCTGACATTCAGTGTGAAAAAGTGACAGTGAAGCTATGAATATATTCTCACATTAAATTAGATCACATGAATCCAAAGAAGTACTGTGGTTATCTTTCTTAGAACTTTATTTGAAAATTAAGTTTAGTTTTATTAAAAATCAATCCACCATTGAATCAGACACAAATTGCAAGAAGTTAAAAAAAACATCTAAAATGTTTTTCAAAAATATATAAAATCTAATTTAGTTTTAAAATTATTCTTCAAGAAAATTACAAAGAAGGAAATTTCCTGCGCAGAAAGTTTAGGAAAGGTCTTAGAAACTAATCAAGGCAACTTATTAAATAAATCAACACAGTTAATTTAAAATAATTTTGCTGACTTTTTTAAGTTGAGCAATGAGAGAAATAGAAAGAGCCTCAGTGTAGCTGCAAACACAAACTTAACTATGATCAGAAGGATAAACTAAAAGATTATATTATCACTTTTAGTAAAAGAAATGGAACATCAAAAGTTAAACAGAGGCAGTTGAGACAGGATTGTAGACAATATGTGTTACTTTTGTTCTGATATGATCCTACAACTGCATTAAAAAGTGACCCTCCCATGAGAGTAAATGAGGATTTAAAAGCACTATAATTTTAAAAGACATGCATTTGCACAAATGAAAAATATATAGAAATAAAAAAGGAAACAGTGGAATTTTAAAACATTTTAGTTAAGATGGGGGAAAAAAAGTAATTTCTCATAAAAATTTCTCATTCAGGTGGTGAAGAAACACTGCTATTACCAACATAGAATGCTTATTTTGTCCTGATTAGTAGTTGAATTAATTAGGGATATATTTTTCTGGGAATAGTTCAGTGCTATTTTTTTTAATACAAATGCTAATTTATCCAATTTTACTCTCTCTGGAGGAAAGTATCAAGCAATATTTAATTAGGGAATATGTCTCAAAATGTAACTGTGGGGAAAAAACATGTAATAGAGACAGACATCCCCCAAAACAGCAGCTGACTAGTAATAACACTTAGGTATTGGGCACATATCCTTATTTATTTTTTCTGTGATTTGAACCTGTATTTCAGCATCCCGTGGGAATGTACAACAACCATGCTAAGAATCTGCTTTCTCCAGGCCAGAGAACATGTATTCATTTATATTTAGTTTAAGCATCAAGAAAAAAAAGATCAATTGAGAAAAATTCTGGATGAACTTATTTATTTTGTGTGTAACTAACAATGGAATTTCACATTTATTTCACGAAGAGAACTTAATTGTTCATCCAAAGAATGAGGAGTATACCTCATAAAGAAAGATTTAAGGATGCTTGTTTCCCAGTAGCTAGCAGCCTGCTGAGAGTGCAAAGCAAAAATAAACAAAAAGGTAGAAAACTGTGGGCCTTCCCTAATTATTCATAATGACTTCCCTGGGTCCCAGTCCCTGGGAAGACTGGGAAAATCCTCTGGCATCATGTTATATTCGTGTTTTGCCATGTATGATTCCTTAAATGCAGATGGTAAAAAAATGGAGGTCTTATCTCTTGATAGTAGAGTCTGCAGTGCTTAGTAACATCAGATGCTAAAATGGTGATGCTTGCAACATAAGTTCTAGATCCTGCTCATCTAAACACAGAGTGATTGGTAAGGAAAATCTTTGATTCTGATCAGAGACAAGACCTGGATTCAGACTTCTATCCTGCTAGCCTTCGCACATACCTGTAAAAATGTCAGTGTACCAGTAACTGACTGGTAACATCTTTCTTATTTTTGTTGCAGTCTGTTATGAAAATAACCTTCAAAAGTTTGATGACCTACAAGAAGATGGTTTCTAATGCACACTTAATAATGCAGTAGAGTGGTTTTGTATTGTCTAAAGATTCCTTGATGTTTTATGTTTCTCAATGTTTAAAACAAAGCACAATTGACAACCAGACATTTTCCATTATAGATATCTGTTAAGGAAGCACACGTCTCTGGTGTAATTTAAAACAAAACAACAAAAAAACCCAAAACCAAAATCAGAACAAGCTGTTTAGCTAACTCGGCTGGTTTTGCCAGAGTCATATTAGGAAACCTTCATGTTAACCACTCTGTCGCAAAATTGCGGAGGCAGAAACTTCCAGGAAAATGACAGCAGCAAACAGCATGGAGAGCAGCAATTACTTCATCCAGCACCGACATCTGAGGAGCGAGCAGTTGCCTGAAATGTTGGACTTGTGCCCTCCTGAGTTCTGACAAGTCTCAGAAGGTATGCTAGCTAAAAGAGATTATAACTGAATGAAGTTTTGCTCCTATTTCACACAACTCAAATATAAGAAAGAAAAACTATCTTCACTCTGCTATTAGCCTCCACTGGTCTGGAATCTTTTTTTTAACCATTTCAGTCTGAGCAGTTCCACTGACTGAAGTAATTCAAACCTGTAAGATCAAAGGGCCTTTGGGCAGTTTCCAATCTCTAAAACTTTCAGACATCCTGAAGACGAATATATTTTTAGAATATATTAAGAAATACAAAAACTGAAACATGTTACATGGTTAAAGTAAATCCACAAAAATTATTTTCCAGAATTCATCCCTTGTGGCCCAGTGGTATTAATGTGAATGTAAATAAAGCATAGTATCTTTTAAAATATTTTTAAAACATACAATAATGTTGCAGAAATAATAAAAAGACATCTTCATACATATCCTCATATCTGACCTAAGGTCAGGTAATAAAATCTAAGAAGAATAAAAGCAATTTAATTATTTCTATAGGTCAGTGAGCAGTTAGCACTGGTATCCTGATATAAAACCATACTTAACACAGATGGGATAGGTTAAACATTTGAGTATATGTATGCCCAGGATCATAAATAACTGTCAGAGGTTTACAATAGAGATAATTCTCTAAAGGACTTTTGTAAAACAGGAATGTGAGTCCCATTGAAAATCTCATTTAATTTCAAGGTGTACTCTCAAGATTTATATTCCATTAAGTATTTACCATATGTGCTTCTCTGAATCAGATGGCTAGAATCCCTGTTGAATTGCCAAAGGGGGAAATGAACACATTTGCTAACCCGTAAATGTCTCTTGTTGACATGGAAGTCACACACTATGTGATCTATGGTTTGGAGGCTGCTAGTGGAATGGACATCGATCCATAACATCAAAATGAAGAGGAAAAAAATAACTTTTCTGGCAGTACCTTTGTCATTTCTGCTGTCATCTGTTTCAGGACTGTCAAGAGAAAAAGAAAAAATAAGGTCATTTCCCTAGATTGTAATGCAAAAAGAGAGGTAAATTTCAGTGATTAGAGCTAGCTAAAAACTTTAAGCAGAGCCATTTCCACAGGAGAGTACCATGTAAGTGACTGGAAATCTCATGGGATTTAATCAGCTTCACTCAAATTTAATAGAAATAATTAAATCAAAGCAAAGTTAAAATTAGTTACCCACATTAAAGCTTCATGTTTTGTCTTTCATATGATAATATTCATCCTGTATTGTATTCATCATACATTATATTTAATATTATTCTTTTTTAAAATATCATGAAACAGGTTTTCAAGATTGAAGGAAAATGTTCAGCAATATCAGATCTGACTCCACAGTCAAAGTGGTTGGAATTCCCATTCCCAAAAAAAGTGGAATTTTTGTCCTCTTTGGGAACAGTCTTGAATTCTGAACTGCCAGAGTATCCCATCAAATTGAAAATTCTGCTTTCTGAACGTCTCCAAATTTTAATTTCTCTATGGGATTATTAAGGTCTTAATTACTCTTAACGTTCTTTTCCGAATAAGCAATCATGAAGCTTGAATGATACATATAGCCAGCATATTCTGAGCATACATAAATGTAGCAGAGTATGATGGAGATATGATGGAACAGCAACAGGAAATGAACAGAGTGAAGGCTAAAGAATGTGATTTCAGAGTTGTAGCATTTTCCTTTTGTACATTTACCACAACACCTGTCATGTGTCATGCTTTCTGCACCAAGATTTCTGGGTCCTGCCTAATACAAAATCAATTAATGAAAAAGAAAGAGAAGTTAAGAGAAGTTTTGATGATATTATGATATGTCATATTTGTTCTGCATTCAGAAATGTCTTAGAAGTTCAGTAGGAGATGAACAAAGAGTGGTACTTCACTGAAAGCTGTGGAGCCACCTTCAGTTGCAGCTTGACATGCAGTCCAGCAACATCAGTTGGCTCAGCAAGCTTCAGATAGCATTGGTGCTCGGACTTCACAAAACCATTTTCCTGGAGTCCAATTGTCCATCCTTGTTCAATTACAGAAAAGTTCTTCAAGTTGCCATCACCTCTGCCCCAAGGAAGGGAAAAGAAAACAAAGCAACTGTAGGACCAGATGAAAATTCCACCCACGCTGCTCCCTTCCCATATCCAGCAAAAGCGTACTTGTGGACTGACCTTGGCTGGCCATCAGATGCCCACCGACTCTATCACTATCCTTCTCATCAGGTTGGGGGAGGAGAAAATAAGAATAAAAAAAAAAAAAAGAGCTTGTGAGTTGAACTGAAGACAGTTTAATAAAAAAAGCAAAGGCTGCACATGGAAACATAGGAAAACAAAAAGATTTATTCTCTAATTCCAATCGGCAGGTGATGTCCAGCCACTTCGTGGGAAGTAGGGCCTCAGTACATGTAGTCTTAAGATTGCTTATAAGGAATAGGATGAGGGGTTATGGTTTTAAGCTGAAGGAGGGTAGATTTAGGTTGGATAAAAGGAAGAAGTTTTTCTGGAACAGATTTCCCAGAGAGGTGGTGGATTCCCCATTCCTAGAGATGTTCAAGGTCAGGTTAGATGGGATCCTGAGCAACCTGGTCTAGTGGGGGATGTCCCTTGCCCATGGCAGGGGAGTTGGACTAGATGATCTTTAAGGTCCCTTCCAACTCAAGCTATTCTGTGATTGTGTGAATCAAGAGTTGTAACACAGGGTCCTACTTGTTCTCCCAGCCAAGAGCCACCCTTATTGCTGGCAATAAAAAGGGGATTTAGCTAGTGCACACTTCTGCTGCCTTATTTCTGGCACCCACACACAAACTAGAAGAAAAGAAAAATTCAAGCAAGTCCATTTCAGTAACAATTTGGTGACCCAGGTGGGACTCTGCAAGTTCCCAACTTGATGAGCATGGCTACTGTGTACTATATAGGTGGTAGTGGGTGAGTTCACCTGATTGTCCTCATGGGATTCACATTCCCTGGGAAGGGGCAGCATAAGTCATGGGGTGTTCAATAGGTAAGGTAAAACAGGTTTTGCCATTTGTGGAAATTCTGGAAAACTGGATAGAGGTGAAGCTGGTAGGCCTACTGGGTGCCATGGAAGAGGGCCACAAAAGAGGCACAGGAGGTGTGTTCCATCAGTGGTCACACAGCCAGGCATCAGGCTTCACAATCAGAAGTACTTTAATGGGTGACACTCACAGAAGCACCTCGTAGCCAAGAGACCTGCAGGGGTGGCCTGGGATGGGAAAGGGACTCAGAAACACTCTTGAAAGCCCTGGCCTAGCCCTGCCTCCATTCAGCTTACTTCCAGGGTGCAAATACAGGGGCAGCAGTGGGTCTGAGGTGCCTTGCATCCTTTCTTGGCATGTGACCAACGTGTGTGTGGAAGGTCCCTTGGGCACTGTTTAGCTTCCCTGGCTCCCCGTGGTGAGGACATGCACAGCAGCCAGCCCCAATAGGAGGGTCCCCATTGCTGCCAACAGCAGTAGTGTTCCGACATGGCAAAGTTGCCCTCTGGAAAGTTTCAACGGCCTTGGCTGGACCTTGCAGGGGCCCATACATGGCCCTAATTACCATCCAGAGTGCCCTGGAGCCTTATCTGGGCTTTGCTGAGGCCCCTTGGAGGTATCTGCTGACCTCCAGAGGTGCCCCCATTCTAAAAAATCTAAAAGTCTAAAAAAATAACTTCTAAGTACAAATTCACTGCTGTAGATATTCTGGAGGGTTGTATAAGTTGTGTTTATAATAACCCCTTGTTTCTCTGCTTTTTAGCACCTGACACCAACATCTAGATACGCTTCATCTTCCTCTAAAATAGGCAAGAGATGGAAAATACAATCACAAGGATCATTCCAGTTCTTGTTTTCTAAGTCATCATCTGAAACTTCTCCAACAAAATTAGAGGGGATGAATACTCTGGTGACATCTGTCAGCTCTGCCACATACCAACCAGCTTCATCCACCTCTCCAAAGACATAAACATATTGTCCAGAAGTTAATGGAAGCTGTAGTTCAGGCTGTTCACTGGGACCATCAGAAGAATCATAGCTGTATCAAGCTACAAATGCTCAAAGCTTTCCCAGTCGTTGTCTCAGAGTCTGCAGACTGTCCTTCACCCAAGCAGACTCTGAGGCACTCTGAATCCAATTCTCCAGTTCGCTCACCTGGGCTTGAAACAGCATGAATTCTTTGTGTTCTTTTTTACTTATAACTGATCACTCTGCAGAAATTTGTCTTCCTTTTCTTTCCTTTCCTCTGTAGCACTAAATTTGTCTCCTCGTATTCCTTCTCCAACTGTTGCCTTCTTTCTGCCATTTCTTTCATGGCTTCCAGTTTGCATGCTGCATCTTCCAGTTGGGTTTAAAGACAGTTGATTGCTTGGATAACAGAATTTGACTCCACCCAAATAGGTGAGAATTTTCTTGAGCCACTCTGGTGGTTTTATTCATCATCTCCCTAATCTGTGCCTGTAATTCCTCACACCTTGGTCTGAGGGAGCTGAGATAATATAAGCTCTCTTCTCCTGCAGCCAGTTGGGTCTGAAGCTCCTCAGTCACCTTTTGTGAAGCTTCATTCTGCTTGCCCTGTGTGAGCAAATCTCCAGCAGGCTTTCTCATTTCTCCTGCTATCTGCTGAGGAAAAACTTTCATGCACAGTTCCTCAGTGGGGCTTTGGATAGGCAGTGACACTGGAGTATTCATCAGGTGCTCCATGGTCTCCTGCAGATGCCTGCATCTTTCTTTCAGCTGCTTGGTGAGGGCACCCAGTTTAACATTTTTCTGCTGGCTCTTGCAGTAGCTTATTTGCAACCCATTGCCTGCCAACTTATTCAAGGCACCTTTTGTATTATGAGAAACCGTAATTAATTGTTCCTTATTCCTATTCTCAATGACATTTATGATTTTCTCTGTGGATTTGCTTTTCCATTTTCTGCTCCTCAGTCACCTCAAAGTTGAAGAATCCTGATCCAATCAACAGCTTTGAACATAACTCTGGCCCTCCTCTGAACCCTTGCTTAGCTTTACTGTACCTTTTTTGGAAAGATGGTGGTGAGGACAACCAGATCTACAAAGCGTATTCAGGATTTTGATGCACTGTAAAGATACACAGCAACATAATGATGTTTCCTGATTTGTTCTCTATCCTTTATTAATAATTCCTAGTTTGCTTATTTGTCTGGTACAGAGCACTATGTTGTTGTGAGGTGTTGTCATAGAATTATCCATAACAATGATTTCTCCTCTGAGTGGTAATAGCTAATTTAGAAGCCATCACTGTGTATACATATTTAGGCTTGTTTTTCTCCAGGTGTATTACTTTGCATTTATCAACACCAGATTTCATCCCACAGTTTATCACCCAGACACTCAGTATCATGAGTCTTTTCCCTAATTCTCTTCAGCTGGTTTTGAATTTTAGTATCCAGAAAACTGCTAAGGTATCAGGAAACCTGTCACCTCATTGTGTATCTTCTTTTCCAGACAAATGAGTACACTGAATGACACAGTTCCCAACATAGTATACCATTGTGTTTTGCTGGTAACTCCCCACCTCAGCTGCTTCTTAAATTTCATTTTAACACGCTTACACTTAATTGTAATTCCTCTTTGTGAAGCTTGAATTCTTGCAGAAGTTCTGGGAAGATTTTTGTTCCTAAAAAAAAGTTACATCTGAAGTTATGGTTGTCACCATTACAGTGGCTCTTAGAAATAGTCCCACAAAGCCAATTTGTTTAACCACACTTGTTTAACAGAACTTCATTTCACCCTTGTATCAGTCTTTTCTCTTCTGTCATTTGTAAATCAATTTTGTCCTGCTGTAAAGGTGTTCTCTTGAGTGTGTTTCTCCCATCAAATTTCTGATTCGCTTTATGCCCATACCATTTTACCCCCACCTTATTTTTAGACCTCTGGCATTTAACTAGATGTCTTATTTTGGTTCCCTATTTTATGTATCCTGTTTAGAAAAGGCCTTTATTTGTTGTGACTGCACTTTGACTAAATCATACCTGAATTTTATTCACACCTGCCACATCTGTGGCAGGTGAGATGTATATAGATATCATAAGCCATAGGACACTGTGAGCATTCTTCCATGTGCAGCTGGGGGTATCACACTTCTTGAAGCATAATCCCTGCCATCTGTCTCCTTCCCCTGTCCCGTGAAAGTCTGTGTCTGCGTTACTAATTCCTTAGAGCTGTTTAACACTGCAACTGACTTCATAGTGCACAAAGTAAAATATAAATAATGCAAACATGTAGGAAGATTGATCAAAGAAGTTTTAAATTCTAGGGCTAAGGGAAATCTGCAGTCAGTGGGGCACATTGGGGTTTTTAGACAATCTCCAGGAATTGACTGGAGTTGCACAAGTTGGAAATTGCCTCATCTGTTAAAATACAACATTATACTGCAGTATGTCTGACTTTCTGTCTCAGGATTACACTAAAATCTTTCTACATATAAAATGACTTTATGTCATCATTCTCATTCTCAGTGTAGAGTCAAACATTGCAAGGACACCAGGACTTTTTTGTTTTGCTCTGGGGAAGAGGTATAAAAGGGAAAATGACCCTTAGAGCATGAAGTGAACTATTTTTATCTTTACCAGTCAGGGATCTTATCTACCTTTAGGAAGAGCAAAACTAGATTATTCTCTACTGAGAGAAAAATTATTCATTCCATCATGATCCAAACACCCAGCTTCCATCTGCAGCAGATTTAGATTTGTTGCTCCAATGTGGAATTAAATTGAATTCATAAAACAAATGTTTAGAATGGAAGTCATCATTTTGTAATTTTATTAGGGAATACTCACTGCATTCAAGCCTAGTCCTTTGGGAGTAAAAAATGGCAATGAAGTAGACAGTTCGGTGTCTAACAAAATATCCTTTCCCCAAACTGATACTTTCTTCAGCTACTACTAAAAACAAAGTATCTAAAAGAAATAGATACCATCTCACAGCATGAAATATTTTATGTATTGTAAAATAAGTCTAAAATGAACTACCATAAGCATTGTCATTATATGGAAAAATCTCATGTAATTAAATGAAACAGAGAAAATAATCTTATATTGACTCTCCTGAAAGATCAAGATTTTCCATTAAAATACATAAAACATCTTCAGAAAATTAAAGCAGATAATCAGCAGTTTATATAACAGTGCAGTGTTTATATAGAGCAATATTTGTTTCACAGAATCACAGAATCACAGAATCTAAGGGGTTGGAAGGGACCTCGAAAGATCATCTAGTCCAACCCCCCTGCCAGAGCAGGGTCACCTAGAGTACATCACACAGGAACACATCCAGGCGGGGTTTGAATGTCTCCAGTGAAGGAGACTCCACAACCTCTCTGGGCAGCCTGTTCCAGTGCTCTGTCACTCTCACAGTAAAGAAGATCTTCCTGATATTCACATGGAACCTCCTATGCTCCAGTTTGCATCCATTGCCCCTTGTCCTATCATTGGACTTCACTGCAAAAAGCTTGGCTCCATC
>VZRW01004844.1:140759-205960 GCA_013398125.1 Aegotheles bennettii
GAAGGCTATAAGGTTGGTCAAACATGACTTACCCTTGGTAAAGCCATGTTGACTACTCTTAATGACCCCCTCATCCTTGATGTGCCTAGAGATAGTGCCAAGAACAAGTTGTTCTATCACCTTTCCAGGGATGGAGGTGAGGCTGACCGGTCTATAGTTACTCGGGTCCTCCTTCTTGCCCTTCTTGTAGACTGGAGTGACATTTGCTATCCTCCAGTCCTCAGGCACCTCTCCTGTTGCCCATGACTTACCAAAGATGATGGAGAGTGGCCTAGCAATGACCTCTGCCAGCTCCCTCAGCACCCTTGGGTGCATTCCATCCGGACCCATCGATTTATGGATGTCCAGATTGCTCAACTGATCCCTAACCCAATCCTCATCTACCAAGGCAAACTCCTCCTTTATCCTGACTTCTTCTGGGGCTATAGGGATCAGGGGCTCCTGGGGAGTTTACAGGTCTTTAACTGAATTCCCTCCTGAGTAGTCTATAATGTTCCTGAAGAGAATCTAGAAGCCCAACCCTGGAGTCAAAGGATTTTTTAATTTTTTTATATTATTTTTTTGTGGAGAGGAAGAATAGTCCTTGTTATTATGACAGTATAATATCTCAGTTTAGATTTAATTTACTTTACTTAGCTTCCAATTTTGAACAGAAATTGTTCCTTTAATAAGTACAAAGAACAGAAAGAAAAATATAATCAGCACTTTACCGAATATATGTATTTGATAGGAGGATTTTAAATATACATGACAGAAGGTAATCTCTATTAAGTAATTAGCAGTGTAAAAGTCCCCATTTGATAAGTGGAAAAATTTCACATAGGAATTCGTTATGAAAATCTTACCTGATGCAGCTTCTAAAACCAGTGTGGAAAGAATGGGTTTCCTGGTCCTCAGCTATACAGGACACGAGTTGCCTTCCTGTCATATGATTGCAGAAATCACTCACACTTTAAGAAAGGAGTCCAGAGAAAAATTCTTTGGAAGAACAGTTTACATCAGTTCAGAAAGACAGAAATAATTACATCACAGCCACATTATACACTTTTTTTTGTGTCTATAATTTTTAATGTAATCTAATCTGTAGAATGATTTTTTCCCATTGAGAGCTTAGTCTTGGATATACTTGTGACCACGTTTGAATGTGGATAAAATCACTGCATACAGGTATTATTAACATTAGTGATAACAATAATGATACATTCAATTGTAACAGTGAGGAATAATTTAATAAAATAATTTTCTGTACAGACAAATTTGATGGATGTTTATTTTTCAGATTACATACTAAAATTAGGATAGGGTAGAATACAATATTTTCAGTTGGAATGGACCTACGATGGTCATCTAGTCCAATGGCCTGACCAATTCAGGGATGCACAAAAGTTCAAGCATGGCGTTAATGGCATTGTCCAAATGCCTCTTAAACACTGACAGGCTTGGGGCACTTATCACCTCTCTAGGAGTCCTGTTCCAGTGTTTGACAACCTTCTTGGTAAAGAAACACTTCCTAACATCTAGATTAAACCCCCCGTGGTGTAGCTTTGAACCATTCCCATGTGTCCTATCACTGGAAACAAGGGAGAAGAGATCGACACCTCCCTCTTCACATCCCCCTCCTCAGGGAGCTGTAGAGAGCAATGAGGTTGCCTCTCAGCCTCCTTTTCTCCAAATTACACAAACCCAAAGTCCTCAGCCACTCCTCACAGTACATTCCTTCCAGCCCTTTCACCAGCTTTGTTGTCCTCTTCAGGATGCATTCAAGTACCTTCACATCCTTCTTAAATTGTGGGTCCCAGACCTGCACACAGTCTCCAGGTGAGGCTGCACCAATGCTGAACATAGCAGGATAATCACCTCTTTTGACAGGTTGGTTATACTGTGTTTTGCCCTCTTGGCTGCCAGGGCACACTGCTCAGACTAGCTTCTACTGAAAAACCTTTTCTCCTTTCAGTAGTCTTTTCAACACTTGGATGTGTTCCTTTACAGCTGGCCTGCACTATAGCTCTCCCAGTAAAAGGGCTGACCCCTTACCACTAGGATAAAGCACATTGTACATTTATAGCAATACAACAGTAGAAAAGACAGCATTTCTAATATTAGCAGAAACCAGTTAATTAGGAGATGTTGCTCACTGACAAATGTCTGTTTAAGATTTTTTTAGAAGCATAAATCCTTGTGTGTCACTCCTGCACTTCTGAAGCTTCTGTGCTAAATAATCTTCCTGACAATATTAAATTACATGAAATAATAAAAAAGTTTTCTTAATTTCACTGTAAGTAAAACAGAGGCATAACTTAGCTGGCTGTCTTTGCCAGCATAAGTGTTTTTTGAATGTCTTGCTTGAAGTAAAGTGCCACCAATGAGCAAGGAGCTAAGATAGTTTTAAGTCTGCATTGTTATCCAACTAAAATACCTCTGGGCTGTTTTCCCTGGTATTTTGAAACTTCTAGCAAATGATCAAAGAAACAGCCTATTGGCATAAGAGAGAGTGCTGTGACTGATAAACACCTAAAACTGTGTACTCTGCCAGCCTTACAGATCAGGAAATGGCTTGCTTCAAAGAATCAGTAAGCAAAATTAATGTTTCTAAATGTGCTTAGTGTGGATAATAATGTTGCTGTTTGTCTTCTCATATTTAGTCCTATTAGGCATATTGAATGATAAGTTGTAAACAAAATTGCATTGGACAGGAGAAAACAGGCATGTGAAAATAAACATAAAAGAGTATTTTTGAAAAATCAAGATTTAAAATTATCTTGAAGAACCAACAGTGTGACCTGGTTAAAAAGGAAAACAAATATCTGCATTCATCCCATGAGGGTCATAGAGTATTTATTTAATTTTATTTTTCACAGAAACAATCTTTAAAACAAACTATGTAGGAAGAAACATGAGAGATGTTCCAAAGAAGCTGACATACTGTCATCTAAAGACAATATTAACACATTTGACAACACCCCCTGGTATGATAACATATTGCCTTAATGACCTCTATCTCTGAGATCTCCTAACCTATGTTGCTATTATATGTGGCAACCCCATTTCACACTAAGCTATAGCTACCCTGAAATTACTGCTTTTTGCTCTTTTTTTGTCTTCCAATACTTAATTATAACAAACACAACCTAGAACATTCAGAGGAGATAAGTCATTTGCTGTGTACGAATCCCGGAGAGTTAAGTCAGAGATCTGTTTTATTTGCTGCCTCTGCTGAAATAGCAAACACTGCACTGACACAAACTTCTGCACAGCTATCCAAACAAACTCATTCCAATTCTGTTTAAGATTCAAAGTTTCTCTCTACATACAATTTACAGACAATAAAACCCTGGAAATATACTGTCTAAAAATAGTATTTGGTAACTATAAGTGATTTAACTTCTTCGGTTTCCCCTTCGGATCCCTTGGTTTTTTACCAAGATGAGTATTCTATGGATGTCTTATGATATCAACACAATAAAACTAATGGATTGGGTAAACAGCAAGTAATTAATTTCTTTACAAAGCTCACTATTACAATATATTTCTGTACCCTTTATATGTCTGTCAAAGCATGCATTTGGGTGGTGACCACATCTTTGATATGACAACCTTTCTTCTTCATGTAAAGTTTTCTTTCACATAATTTTCATAGTTGCTTATTTACCTTCATTTTGTATTTTTTCCCTTTCCTAAACTCCTGAAAAACTTTGATTAACTTGTTCCTCCTCCCCGACGCCTCCCCCCCACCCCCCCACGCCCACTCCCGGCCCCAGGTCAAATCATCTTTCTAAATCATAAATTAAGTTGTACATTATCAAAATAGCTTCCATTTCCAATGGTAAAACCAACTCAGCAGGAATGTGATCAGTAGTCACACAGAGTCAAGTCCTGTTGAACCTACTTTATCCAACACCTAAAATCAGCAGTCCCAACTACTTATTGCCAAAGTGCTGTAAAGGTACAATTCCCCTCAGCTTGCATTTATTTTATCTTCTTTTTATTTGCAATGCATGTGTGTCCATTTGTTTGTGTAAGAGGGTGTACTTTAAATATGAAGCCGTATCTAGTACTCTTTCATGTTTATATTGTTTATGCTTTATTGCATAGCAGCAGAAATGCAATATTGCATAACAGTTACCCAAGAACATTTTGTGTTACCTCCACACTGATTTATACTACAATTTGTAGCATTCTGGTTGGCAACGGCTGGGGTAGCTTTGTTTTCCTTAATTTGTGCTTCATCGACCATGTGCAGCTTCCCATGGGGGCCACCATAGTGCCAGTAAGCCTTTTGACAGACATTGCTTGTTTCCTGCAATGGGAGTTCAGTAACCTTATCCTGAAAACACAAGGTTTTCAAACAGATCATAAATTCTGGGGTTTCACTTCAGATATTTCCTGCCAACTCTAAAGGTCCTCTAAGTTGCTTCATTGAGACCATCAGCTAAACACCAGGCTCTCCCTGGGAGAAATTCCTTTAAAGGAAAATATAGTACACAAATAAGGCTTTGCAAATGCACAGTGCAGTGCATTGTTCTCCATATGCAGTTTCCCAAAGTGTCAGTAACCTAAGGCAAAAATCTGGAACATCATAGGCTAAAGCCATTCTTCGACAATCAGTCAAAGGCAGGATAACCTGGAGAACACCTCTTGTAGGATGACATTATTATGTTTCAGGACTTTAAGAGAGCCTCAAGCGCACTTCTAATCATCTGTACATGCAGCAGTCCGTTTGTAAGTATAGGCAGTACAAATGAAAAGAAGAAGGAGAAGAGAAGTTCTTTGACACCTGGGTCAAGGACATTTTGTAATGGTACTTCCTTGCTGTATCTTTGCAGTATGTTCTTTGCAGCAAGTGAACTCTGTCTGTCAAAAGTGAGTTGGGCCATTAATATCAAAACTGAAGTGCAATCCCCACTTTATGAGAAGCTGCTCACTTTTCCATTCCCAAGATGTATAGTAAGCTACTGGCAACACTCTACTTACCAAGGACTTTACATTTGGTCCATAAATACCCATAGTTTTCCTATCTGCCCTATCATGAGGGGTTTTCCACCTACTGTGAGTTAATGGAGTGCTACATCCTCCCCCTTGTCCTCTTGATATCATTCCCTTTGCCCTTTACTCCCATCTATAGGAGGAAGCAAGCAGATAATGTCTCATCTCTGCAACTCAGAGGTTATCTATATGCTACCAAATTTATCTGTTGAATCACCAACACTGAATTAATCTTTCCTGGCCTTGTTTCAGATTCTGTCACCAATGGACTATCCACATCCTAGGTGGGTCCAAAAATATGGCTGAAAAACAAGTAGGCACTGGAATGGGCAAGATGGGTTGGAGCTTTTGTTCATTTCTGTATAAACTGTTTCTTAAATTTATTTAAAGCTATGAGACATTTGTATTTTTGTAATTTGGTTGTAGAATACACTGTTCTATGACCTGCAGGCACAGTCACAGTATTGCACAATTGTGCAACTTATTGGACTTCCAAGGGGACAAGATTTTTGCACTGAAAATTTTTATATTCCTCTCCACCTGTATGAGAGAAAACAGTGAATTATGTGCTTAAAGTAGTTTCCAAACATTAAGAAGTACTGAGTATTCCTAAAGACTTGCAAGGAAGAATTGTAATCTATATTAAATAAATCCCAATTTGGTTTGTTGAAGTTATGAAGTTCTCACCTGGTTCTGAATGATCAAAACAAAAATATCTTAACTTACTTAAAAATAAATTTAAAACTATTTCCATATCAACAACTTGTGTAAACAGCTCATCTAATGGAAAGAAAGTGAATGCATAGTGCAAAATCATTTACAAAGAATGTAGGGGATTAAGGGGATTCACAACTATCAAGAAAATTGAGAGTTTATGTAAAGAGCCAGCTTAATCCCTCTAGCAGAGGCTTTATTTCTGTAAACAAAAGGAACTTAAAATGCATCAAATTTAGGTTCTGGGTGTCCTGTTTATGGACTGCAAATCCACAACAAATTTTACTGTAATTTTAACTCATCATCTGACATAGCAAATCCAAACGAGACAGCAATGGTGCTTCTATTATGGGCTTCATTTCTAATTACTAAGATGATCTGATAAGCCCCAGCCTTAGTTCTCAGGGGACAAAATATTTGGAAATAGAATAGGCTGACTAAACTGATTTAATATAAGACTGAGGGCAGAGGATTAGAAGAATGTAATTCAGCATGATATGCATAAACCCCAGAAAGGCAGAGCACTGCCATGAACATTTGTGAAGGTGTATGGGTTTTGATAGCATTGGAAGTAGAAGGCGATAAGCAGGAAGCAGTTCAAGGGTGAAGCGTATTTTAGCAACTCCAGAAAACTATGAAGCAATTTCAGAGAACTTGTAATGATTTTTAATACAGCTCTCGAAGACAACATGGAATGTCAATTTTCAAAATCTGCAGGAAAATTTTTGTAGCTAATCATTCTCATTTAGAATCACACAGAAAACCTCCAGGTTTTTATCAGCTTCATGATTAGCATGGACTGAAAAACAGGATTGAGTATGATGTTTCTATTCTTTTCCCCTAGAAATAGGGATTAACATAACTCTTACATATTTCTCAAGAACAGAAAAAAATATCTGAATATATTAAATATAATTGCTATGTTTAATAATAATATAATTAAATATATTTGCTATGTTTCATATTTCTTCCAATGCAAAACACATACATAGGCTCCAAATTCCAGGTTTAAGCAACAGGTTGTATTATAAACTATTTGTTAAGGGATATTAGGAACAGCCACCACCCTGAGCAGCCCTGGCCCAGGACTCCCTTCTGTCCAATCACTGGAGCAAAGACAGGGACTTGGATTCTCTTTTTCAGCTGAGGGACACTTTCCCTCTTGCAGGTTCATCCAGTGGGAATCTAAGCACATACCCCAGAGACACACAGAGAACATAGACACAGCCAGCTGCCTTCAACTGCACCTACATATAGGACTGACATAAAAGGTAAGCACAGAGAGCCCTACCTCCTCCTCCTCTAGGGCTGTCAGAGACAGATGTCACTCATGCAGGCACACACACAACACTCTTCTGCCCCCTGGGTCACTGACTCACCAGCTAGTCTAGCTCAGTACTTGGTGCAAACACACACACTCACACACTTATCCCATAGGCACCCCACACCTACAGGTCTCCCCAAACACTTACACACACTTCACCCACCTGATACTCCTCTCTGGACCCAGGGCCTCCTACCCACTGATGAGTCCAGGTTGGAATTTGCAGGTGAATGACACATGCAAACCCCATTCACACCAGAACTGGGGCAGATACACACACTCACCACCACCACCAGCTGGCACAAGGCACTTCAGTTGTGACCCACAGTCATACTCCAACCACCAGCACTGAGTCTTTCACTCACCTCACTCATGTTGGTCCCTCACAGTAGCTGGTTTTCAGGTTTCCCTCTTTTCCTTATCTAATTTGACAAATTCCTTGAACACATGACCTTAAGGGAACAGAAGTTCTTACATTATTAGTCTAAGTATCACAGAATCACAGAATGGTTCAGGTTGGAAGGGACTTCTGGAGGTCATCTGGTCCAACCTCTCTGCTCAAGCAGGGCCACCTAGACCCAGTTGCCCAGGACCTTGACCAGATTGTTTTTGAATATCTCCAGGGATGGAGGTATTCAAGTCATCTGTAGATAATCAAGTAAACTGTAGCTTGTGCATACAAAAATGTGGGTGGAATGTGGAGAGGAAAGAACTCTCACAAATCCTAATTTTGCAGACATAAGTGTCTTAAACTAGGTGATTTCTTTAGACTTCCCATTTAGTCAAGTGAAAAACAAGGTATATAACACAGGTGCCTAGAATAGCTCATATTTCCAGGGAGAATGCAGAGCATCCGGGCCACTTATGTGCTGAGTTTGGTTCCTCTTCTATGCTGTATGAATCCTCCCCATTGTCCTGAAGCATGGCCTAGCTCATGCTTACAAAGCTAAATCCTTCACTCCACCCTCCTGTCCATACTGGTTATTGACCTACACCGTCTTCAAGCTGTGCTCTTCTGGTTGGTTGACCCAGGCCAAAACTGCCAGGGAGCATGTTAACAAACAAACAGCATGAATGATCATGTCAGTCCTCAAACCATATCTCACACCGTTTCATTTACTATTATTAGGCATAGTCACGGAGGCCGTTTCTCATATTATGCTTCTAGGTATAATCATTACTTTTGTACATCATGCCACTTAGGTCAACGGTGTCTATACTTAGGTCATGAATTCACTCATTTTGCAAACTGCTGTAGCCCATGAAGACTTTGCAGCTCTCAGTCATTCTGCCAGAAGTCACTCTTTCCACAGCTCTTCCAGGGGAAAGATCATGCAAACCCTTCCTTATTCTCTTCAGACAAAGTCAGTCAGGTTAACTTAACCTGTCAATGAAAATGGTTTGAGCTAAACTGACTAACTTTGCCAAAAACAGATTAAGGTGGTCAGGGTCATCAGCCAGAAGGCAGCAACAGGCCATAACTAGAGAGGAAACATGAGGGGTAATAAAACCCTCATATGGTTTTGGGAGGTGGCTTTTGGAGATCAGGCACCAAAATGCAACTAAATTAAGCTTTGTGTGTAGCTGCTTGCTTAATGAATGCCTGCATGCAATAATCAGGCTGTTTCTGAGAAAGTACCGATAAGCTAATATAAGCCAGAGGTAATTACCATATCAAGTGAGTGAAAAGTTCATACCAATGGGTGAAACGATTACGGACTAATGTACATTTAAAGATCTTGTGACATAAGGCCATCAGTGGTTTGTTTTAGACAGAGGTTGATGCAATTGCAAATCTTCTGGGCTCCGTGCAGCTGTAAGCTTTGCAATAAACACAGCTCTGCAGTTCTGTAGCTGCCATTTGAATAAGGGCCTGTCTTTTAGGGAAAAAGTCCTTGCTGCTGGAAAGAAGTTTCAGTATCCATGTGCATTGTGGCTGAAAGCAACTGGTAGGATTAAGCCTTTCTCCTTTTGGTCTCACTGGTGCAATCGCAGACAGTATTAAATATTGATGCCAGTAGTGCTTACCTGGCAATAACCTACAATGGACACCCCAGGTACACTAAAACAGAGGTGGTAGTAGATAGGCCCAACTGAGAAAATCTACATCTTCAATAAAGGGAAAAGGTTGTGCGAAGGGGAGCCCACATTTTTTTTTTGGTTTATTGGCAGCAACGATTCACTCATTACTCTTTTATCTATAACATTACACTGTAATTCTGATTTAAGAAGATGCATCCATGTTCCCTCTCTGGTACCATAGCCTATAACCCACCTAATTGTAGTGATATAGCTCTTAATGGTTTTGTGATTATAAGCAGCTGCAATTGTCTGGGGTTGTAATAATGTTGTGGTCACACACACCCTGTTTTGTCTTCCTTTATCCACTGAATTTCTTTTTTGTTCTTTTACCTGAAGGGTTCTGGGGAGCAGATTTGCATAGGGGCCAACAAACCAGTGTGTCAGCACAGCGATTAGGTGCTATGAATTGCTGACAAAGGAGAGGCAAGTGGCTCAAAGTAGAGAGGGGATGGAAGAGCTCTGCTGCCTGTAAAAGAGCAATATGATCAGAATGAAGGTATTTACTGCTATTCAGCCATAAGGCAATCTCAATTACTTTGTATTGACAGCATGGAGTTGAAAGACATCTGCTGAGACTGGATGCAATCATTTGTAAATGCTTTGTTCCCAAGGTTAAATTAGCCAATTTTTAGAAAAGCGTCAGAAAGGTGCTGTTAGAGATGGCTCTTCAAATGTCGGGGGATACTTAGTTTAGAAATTAAATCAGTCTGCAATTTTCAATCAATTGAATTCTAACATTCCTATGCCAGAACCACCGTGCTGGGTGGTCAGAGGTAAGCTGCAGCCACTGCCATTTGCTTGTGATATTGCTGGGCTTTGTGCAGCATTTCTGAAAATCAGGTGGCCTCGGTTGAAGGTGAAGCTGCATCACAGCCCCTCTTCAAACTTCTGCAGGTTTCAACTTCATGCCCTTGCTTCGTCTGTTGTTGGAATGATATTCTCATTCAAAATTCAAGCAGCAGGTGTATCATTTATTTCTTCTTTCATATCATGGTAATTCATTGGTACCAAAACAGCTGCTAAATGCATTTAGTTTAAAAGAGTAGAGAATGACAACACATGTAGTCCTAAGATTTGACATGCTCCTTCAGCTAGATAAGAAGACAGGCTGAATCACAAATACCGCAGGGCAACTTGTTCCCAGCTCCAATACTTGTTCACAGCAGGAGAAGTATCATGTCTGTGACAGAGTTCATGGTCACTTTCAGAAAAAACAGCTTTTCATAAAAAACAACTTTGGAAAAAACATTTTATTGTAAAAACACCTACGTGTTGCTGCCAAGACACTTTGCTTCCTAAGGTGGTGCTCCTGAAAGTGACATTTAGCTTAACAGATCTCACTTTCTCTTTCTTTTGATGCCCACTTCATGATGTTTCCTGCTGATTGCCAAGCTGCAGATGGGCTATATTTGGATTAGTGTGTCTTTTTTAGAACACTGATCTTTCTGTTATCGGCATCATTAGTACAAATTACAGGACAATCTTTCTTATCCCCTGACAGTCACTAAGGGAATTATATTAGCAAATTAGGTCAAAGTTAAAGCTTAAATACAATAAAACACTTCTTGAACAATGTTTCTTATGTTGAGACTATGGCAAAGAAAATACATAGTCACTGTACTATAAGTATATTTTTTAAATTAATCTTATGAATTATATGCTAACCTCAATTTTTTTTATAATGCCCTATCATTTTCATTAGGAACAGACTTAGAAAATTTGAGTGCTGTAATTAAGGCAAATGTGTTTTTCAGGTAGGTAATCCCCTTTTGTTTATGCCTGCTAGCTACATATTGACTGTTCTCATTTGTATTAGCACGCAGGCACTGTATTTTAATTAAGTAAATAGAGTTTCCAATTAGCAAACCTTAATACATCACATATTTGGCCTAAGCATTTGAAGTTCTACAGGAATGTTCTGTATCATTCAAGTTAATTTTGCATACTTGTCATGTGTAATTAGATAGCTCCACTAACAGTTTACTCAGCACTCAGTGACAACATGCAAGTTAACTGAAATACTTATTTACTAAATTTATTTGTTAAATAGCTTCTGATAAAGGTAAATTCTGATAAAAGTAAATTCTTACTTGGATTTGCCTACAACAAAACACTTCAGTATCAACAAGTTTGAGGCCCAGCTCTTATCCATAAGGAAACAGAAATGTCATCTGTCAGCAAAGCCCTTACTACATATTAATCCCCAAGTGCTGAAAGAGTTCTGTTATTTCTCTATAATGTAGTGTGAGTTAGCTGCACTGTTACCTGGAACTCAAAAATTTAGATCACACCTATCTGGGAAAACTGTTAAAAATGGCAGTGAACTCACTTGTCATAATTGAAACAAAAATTGGAGCTTTTGAACCCCCTTGCTTTCTAACGTCCCTCACTGTGTGGGGAGTTAGGTGCGGCTGGGTACGGTGCCCAGTATAATTAACTCAATACCAACCCGGTGTTGTTAAACAGGCATTCTTTATTGCTGCACAGGACACATGGGGGATCATTCCTCCGATCATGCGCACCTTGCCAATGGATCAGGTTCCTTATATACATCATCCTCATACATATTCATTAACACTAATACACAGTTCCACCTTTTCCAGGAATTGATGGCTTATTCACACAGTTTTCTCTTAGATTATCTCCAGACCCCAAGGCTGATTTCATCTGGTCTGTCTCCTTTGCAAGTCTTTCCATTCTTTATCTCTTGGTTAAACATCTTGGTTTCAAACAATGTCTGGTTTCAAACAATGACATGTTACTCCTCATTTGTGCAACCTATTCTGTTTTCTACCAAAATGATTTATGAAGTTACTATTAGACAAAGGCAGAAATCAATCTAATTATGTATACAAGATTACAAGATTTAGCAACATCACTTCAGAATCACAATCAGTATTAACTTTGGCATGTCTGGGATGCCCTGGTGGTGGCCTTTTACAATTTGCTATGGACAACACTGGAGAGGCAGGAATGCTCAGAAGTGTTCAGAAATGTTCAAGAATGTTCAAATGAGCCCACCTTTCCAATCTAAGCTTGATTTTCCCTAGTTCCAACAGGAACCATATCTGACATTCTGTTGAGTGGACCCAGTTCTATCAGCTTTAGAAGCAACATGTATGTCAGATATGGTACTCTGACCTATATGTTTTAATTTTAAAATATAGATTATTATTGAATATTGAAGTATTCCCCTATATCTGGTGATAACAGCTTCTTGCTATTAAAATCATCACGACCCCAGAATTTTGCAAAGGAAACGGAAAACTTGACAAAAGGACTAGGATGACTGATTGAAGAAGCTTGAAAAACACTGCATAAATATACCATCTGAGGTAGAAATCCACAAAACTGAGTGCCTGTGTACATGCACCCCCAAATAATTACTGTGGGAAATATAACATAAGGTTGTTATAAGTACTGTCTTATATACTAATCATGACCACAGAACATAATGAAAATTTGATCAGTGAGTCCATTTAACCTAGAAAAACAGATATACTTAGGCTAGTGAGGTCCCCTTCCACATTATTTGTATTTGATTATTATTTTAGCTTTTTTAATTTGAAAATCTTAATCAGTATCCATGACAAGCTTGAGCCACCTGGATGTAATTGCTGTCATCATTCATTTTAAATACTGTCCTCTCAAGTACAAACTATATCTAAAAGATACGATATTTCACAAATCATACAACAGGATTTGTGCAAACTTCAATGTTTCTGTGACCTAAATGCAGAGGTGAAAAGATTAGCTTTGCAATCTGAAAAGCCAATAGAGCAGAGTCCTGGCAGAAAATACTAATTTTAAATCCCAGGATCTGTCATGAAGGACATGAGGACAGAAGCTTCTGGCAACACTGTCCTCTCAGTAATGGGAGTGTTAGCTGATCGTAACTGTTTGGTATGTCACAGTGACAGAGAGGAGCACTTGGATCTCACACAGCCTCAGTTTTACAGTTGACCTCCACCCATAATCAAATCAGCAGTCACTGGAGATCAATGCTGCACAAACACAAAATACTACCTACGTGGGGGCAACTGTATTTTGTTGTCACTCCCATTTCTATTTCAGCCTATACACCCACACAGAGTATATTATAGCAGTTTTATCTCACACTCACAGAGACGTAGATCACTGTGACAAAGGATACCTTAAAGTAAAAAGGTTATGCTCTCCTTGTCGGTCATAGCTATTATTAACTGTGTTTCAGACAAGCGCACATGTAGTGATACACCTTGGATATGTCTGCATGGAGATCCCCAGGCTGGCTCTTAATGAGGGACATTCCAAACTGGAAATGTTGTAGCTACAGTGCCTGGACTAATCATCCTTCTCTCCAGGGGCTACTCACAATCGTATTCATTGGGCAGTCAACGCAATGCTGACACAGGCATATTGTTTCCGTGAGCCAAGCTCTTTGCTACTCCACAGTGCAGATAAACTAGTTGACTTAGAGCTAGCTCTATTGCTGGTATAGTGTTGTATTGGATGTAGAAAGCAAGATATTTATTATGAAAAATGGCCATTTGAATAATCCTGTAATGCTGGCCTAACCCATCTGGATGTGCACAATCAAACCAAATCGTGACTTTCAATTTGCATGATATACAGTGGTGCAATATCCCATTTATCTAGAATAGCTCTCAAAGAGTAATGATCAATTTATTGTGCAAGATTTTAGACACTTTGATAATTGCAAAGAGCCTTGCTTATGGTATATAGTAGGTAGACTTGTTATCATGACCTGTTTCCGACAAAACCAAAAACAGCTAGTGATTGTACTCTTAAATAAGGCATAAGGGTATACTAGATGTTTAAGCAAGAAAGAGAAGAAAGAAATGTTGCTGTATTTGCGGGTCTTTTTTCGTGAGTCTCCTGGTTTATATATAACCTTCAGAATGTAAACACACATCTCCAACTCCTGTAGGGTCTTCATTATTTAAGCAAGTTAGGGGTCCCATTCTTAATAAAATCCTACAAGTTATTAACATTATTAGTCACTGACTTTGGATTAATCTGTGTAAAGAAAAAAGTCACACCTGTGGTCACTGCAACTTGTATTCTTGGGAACTGATACAAGGTGAAAACAAAGGAACTGAAGATAAATTTCTTGTCCCTTGCTTGTTCCTGTTGAACTAATTAATGCATCATGTTCTTTCACTGACATGAAAACAACTGGGAAAAATTATTCTATGGAAGCTCAATTGGTCACAATAGTTTCTTGATAATGTGCCTCTTTCTGGCATAAGAAACACAAAGCTTTGATTTTGTTACAATCCTTCAGAGTTTGGTAGCTAAGAAAATTCAGCCTAGGGAATAGGTCCTGTTTTATTTAATATTATACTCAGCAGGTTTGAGCAACAAGAATCAGGTATTGTTTGCATCCATGAGAAGTACATGAATAATAAACTGACATTTTATTTTAAATATACACAGGGTAATACGATTTTTCTATTGCTAATGCATCTTTCTTCCTTTTTAACTGTATTTTTTATAGCCATGAGATAAATTGACATCATGTTTTATCTTCCAAACTTTCTCCTTTGACTGCAAGTACAGAACATGGATAGCATTTTTAATAAAATGCTACTATTCTATTTGGAAAATTTATGACTTCTTCATACTTTAGGATACTTATGAATTAGACAATTAATTTTAAAAGATACTATATTTCTTATGCTAACAATTTTAAACAAATGTATTAAATAAGTAATGACCAATTTCTTCAGCTACTTTAATTGGAAACATAAATTTAAACAGCACAATCTTCTCCCACTTTTTGAAATGGAGCAGTGGTTGATGCTTCAATTTACCTCTTTCTCAACACATTAATAGAGAAATACAGATGCAGGTAAATAATAAATGATAGTCACTGCTATAAACTAGGCAAGGAATCCCATTACAAAATTACTGCCCCTCACAAATCAGAACTTGAGTTCAGTGCTGCAAACGGGTATGACTGCAAGAGACTCAAGTGCAACTGAGAAGATCACTCACAAGTTTGCATGTCTTAGAGCATTTTAAGACTGAATGCTATAGCCTAAAATAAAACATTAACATCTAGGCTTCATAGTCAGAGTGGATGCCATGCTAGAGCATGGTTATACCTCCTATAATTAATTTTCCAACCTTTTGAGGAGGCGAAGCTGCTGTTCCACTCCAAAGAAAAGCTATAGAGACACTGGATGGAACTATTCCAGCTGTAATCAACCTGTCTAAATACTAATTTAGGCGGGGGGGAGTTGTGTTTAATCGTTCAGGTTTGCAAATTATGCCTATGAAAGAGATCAAGAGAGCCCATTTAGGTGCTTAAAAGAGTGAGTCATGTATTTTCAGGAAGTCTGTTCAGAAAGCCAGCAATCTCCAGCTGTAGCCAGCCAGTTTTGCAGCATCTATATTATTCACCGCCTACGTTTTGAATTACAGACATTCCCTCTGCACCTTGCACAAGTACTTAAAGACTGTAACAGTGTAGATATCATATATTGATACACTGGGCTTTTTCAAGCCTTACTAAAATGCATCAAAAGCAATAAGCCCAGTAGAAAGTACTGCCTTAGTGTCCTGGTCATGCCAGTCTTTTGTTGGGGAACACCTAACACCCTGAGTTTCACCTTACATGGATCCTAGTCACCAGAAACAACCTTGGGTGCTAGAATAAAATGGTAGGAATCCTTCTTCCCCTGCCTCCATGTCAGAGTGATGCAGTTTCATATTTGTTCTTCTTCTGAAAAAGCCACAGCAGTATCTATGTGGGATTGTCTTTTCACTTATTTTTGTCTTTTGTTGCCTTTAAGATTTTATTAAACTACAGATTTACAGAAAGTAATAATTATTTTTTAAACATCAGGATTCAGTCTCATACTGTAAGCCTTGGAGAGATATCATTTCCAGGGTCTGGAAAACAAACCTTATGAGGAGTTGTTAAGAGAACTGAGGCTATTTAGTCTGAAGAAAAGGAGGCTGAGGGGAGATCTTATCACTCTCTACAACTGCCTGAAAGGAAGTTGCAGAGAGGTGGATGTCAGTCTCTTCTCACAAGTAACAGGAGATAGGAAAGAGGAAATGGCCTCAAGGCCTCCATTGCACCAGGGGAAGTTTAGGTTGGATATTAGAAAAAACTTCTTTTGTGAAAGGGTTGTCAAACATGGGAAGAGGCTGCCCAGGGAAGTGGTTGAATTGCCATCCCCAGACGTGTTTAAAAGTCATACAGATACGCTACTTAGGGACACGGTTGAGCTATGGACTTGATAAACCTAAGTTGGTAGAGTTAGGTTAATGGTTGGACTCAATGATCTTAAAGGTCTTTTCCAACCTAAACAATTCTATATTCTATGATCATTAAAAATGTGTATCTGTGGTTAGATGTAGGAAGGTGCATCTGTTTCAGCTAAACTTTGAACAACAGTTACTGATTTGAGGTATAGGCTGGTGTATGAGTTGTTAGCATTTCACTGTGTGCTGCAGCTTGGAGGAATGACAGGCTGATCTTACTGTACCTGGGGTTTGTAATTTTAAATAAGTGGCAGGACACTTACAGTCCATATGTTAGATGTTTTATTTCATCATGGACCTACAGAGAAAGTAGAATAAACATTCTCCTTTTTAATAATATTGCATCACTGTAGTAGATCAGATGAACAGTCTATGAAGAGTAATATTTTACCTCTACCCATGACTTAAACCTTTGAAAAACATATATGTATACATGTGTGCATGTGTTGGGGGTGGGTGAGTGAGTGTGTAAATAAAAACTTACTGTATAAACACATTATGTCTGGCCAACTATGTTTAATAGTCTGCACTGATCTAAGACTTGTCATCAGGTTTACGGGACTGCAAATCCAGTTGGAGAAGGCAGCTGTGTAAAGTAGTAGAATAATCTGAACCATCTGATTTTCTGTGAGTTTTTTTTATTTAACTTACCACTATATAAAATCAGTAAAGTCCATACTAATGGAGGAGAATCTGGTTGACAAATAGACTTCCCATAGTAACTGAAAATAGGAAATCATGTTTCTTGTAGGCTCCAGTTTTGTTTTAATGGTATTTGGTATCTTTAGCAATGGTCTCTAATAAAACTACTGCTGATAAAATATGATGATGACAAAAAATCACTGACTACACTGTGACAATAAGAATAAGTCACTTACATGGATCTAAGATGACAAATGTATAATGTATATTAGGAAGTGAAATCATCACGGCAACTGAGTCATACACAGCCATTTCTCTAGAAAATGTGAAAGATGAAAAGAAGCTGCATAGAACACACACTGTCAGCACGATACACTGGTTGTGAGAGCAAACACAGTCAATATATGACTAAATTGGGGCTGTCTGGGCATGAATCTGGAGCAAATCCAGAGAAGAGCACTAACAAGTACTAGAGATGACTCCATGAATTACTCTGTGCAGCTGCCTCGGATTAGAATGGCCAGGGCAAGCCACAACTCAGAGACAGATTTTGTTTCTGCCACTCCCCTCCACCCCCCTCGGGAAATAGAAGGGGAGCAAGGAATAAAGGCTCAACAGTTGGAAATTAAAACTATAACAGATTTAATGGAACAGGGAAAGAGGAGTAACAGGTGGGGAAAAAGGGAAGAATATATATATACAAATATATACAACCCAACTCCGATGACCGTCGATACAAGCTCCTGAAAAGTCCTCCACTGCAAAAGCCGATGGGGAAAAAGAGTCCAAAGCCCCGCCCCAGCACCCAATGCAGTCAGATCCCGCAGAGCACGTGGCGAGCTGGTAACAAAGGCTGGGCCTCTCCTCCGGGCCGGCTCCACGTGGCGATCAGGAACGAGCAGAGAGGGAAGAAAGAGAGGAACTTCCTGTCCTCCTGGCTTTATAGAGCTTGGCAGGAAATGGAAGGGAATACCGACACCCCAGACCCCTTTTCACAACGGGTCCTAAACTCCACCCCTCCCTCTTTGGGTCCTCGCAGCAAAGCCCTAAGATTTTGCCTGACCCCTCAAACTATAACAGCAGCTCTCGCAGTCACATTTCAAAAAAGGTGTTGAAAAATGGGATGACATTCAGCAAAATATAACAAGACAGATTTCAAGTTTCTCTCTACTTCAAAGCAATGATCTTCTCTTGTACTTGTACCTGCACAGACTTGCCCTGTTAAGGGATGTACCACTCACAAGCATTACTCTAGTCATAAAATGAGCCAGCTACTTTTCAAATTCAGCTCTGATATTTTATTCTATGGCTTCCTGTGGCTATGAATTCCACATGCTGAAAATGGATATATTCATAAATAACCTTAATAACCACTGTTGAAAAGTAGGTGTTTAGGGAATTTTTGAAACATATTTTATTTACCTGACATAAGGTAGGAGCTCTATTGTGTACAGGGAATTCCAATAGACTTTAAAACTTGCAACGTAAGGTATTATAAACCATAATAGCCACAGTGAATATACCCAGCTTCTTCTAAAATTCAATGAGCTAAACTATCTGTCTGCTGTATTGAAAGATCATTAAATATATTTTTATGTGGTATCTCGTAACAGCACCACATTTATCAATTTGTAATATGCTGTAATTTTAATACAGGTATGCACACACAATTATAAAAGATATAAAAAGAAGTTACTGTGCACATAAATTACACAGTTTTCAAGTGATAATAATTTGTCCTTAAAAAAAGTATCTATATTATGCTGATAAAAGCAAGTATTGGAAGCATAGTAATTTTATTTGAATGAAAATAGTTGCCTAGTTGAAGAAAATGTTGACAGCTCATCTAATGTAACTCGAATAACAAATAGGAATTCTGCAAGGAATTAAAAATAAAGGATGTGAAATTAAAGAATAACATGATGAAGAAATAAAATTCAGACATAATAGAATTGTCTTAAGCCAGTAATTTCTGTGAATTTACATAGTAGGTCATGTGCAATATTTAAGTGCATAATACATTCAATGTGTGTTCACTGCATCTTTCTACAACATTAAAAAAGTAATTTCTTAAAATTTCAAATGTAAAACAGTATGGGGAAAAAAAGTTACACTTCTGCCTCAGGGGAGACAAAATATACTATAAACTACAGGATGTAGAACACGTGAAATAATAGGAAAAATTCAATATATTCAGACACTATTACACAGAGATAGCAAAACTCATGGTTTCCTTCTGCACCTTCAGGACCTTCAGAGAAGATAAGTAGCTTTGTAAATTTTGGTAAGCTGCTTCAGACTGGCTTTACTCTGTCATCAGAAAGACTTCAGATAATCTCTTAAAACTCTCTAATTCAGCAATGAAAAAACTTTGTTGCAGGGCAGCCCTTGCCCTGCCAGTGATGCCCAAGTCTTCAGCTGCCCACACAACCCTGAACCTATAATCGCTTAGTCTGGTCAGCTAAATGTTAGCAACATGGAAAATTATGTTTTGAAACTAGGAGACCTGGCTTTGGACCTTTCTGATGTACGCATAAGGAAACAAATTACTTGAACTATTAAATTAAACAGAAACACGGTTGTAAAGGTATTATCATAATTCAATTACATGAAACTGTAAATACTGTATCTTTATTTTTTTATTACAAAATGCTTGTTACGATCTTTCTTGGAGACCAAACTAATTCAAGATGGCAGGACTTTATAGTTTAACAGAGGCAAACTTCAGACTTTTCTTCTCAGTGTCTTGAATAGCAGGTCTCAAGTCTGTTCACGCTGCTAAATGAAGAAAGGCATCTTTGGAGAAAGAATAATCAGAAAAGCTCAATGTGAAGAGTACACCAGAATGTCTAGAACTGCTAGTACCAGTAGGTTACAAAAACACTGTTTAAAGTAATATTCTTTCAGAAAAGGGACAAAACTCAAAAAGCATAAAGGCATTGTGATCTGTTCAACATTTTTCAGAGAGGAAATGACAGCCATACCATGTGAGTTAATATACATATTGGAATTGCACTTCCTTTCATTTGTGTGGGTTTTTTTCCTTTCTCAGTAAGGAAACATTTAAAAGCCAAAAGCCGCTTAGGCCTAATACTAGAATCCCTGTTTGTCATGGAAAAAATGGCAGGCCTCTATCAATTGCAGAGGAGCAGCTACCACTTTGCAAGTATGAAACATAGCCCATAAGAACAAACGCTTCTCTGGCAGGCTCCGTGGGCTCAGAAGACCTTCTCAATCACACGGCTACAGTCTATTGGAACAAGATGTACCATACTCCCATGTCCTGTGGTTTGCAGGACCTCATGGCATGATTCTGCCCTCACAGACAGGTTGTACATCCCTCCATATAGATCACAGTGTTGGCACCCCAAAAATCTTGGAATGCAATAGAACAGAACAGAATAGACTAGATTAGAATGGACTAGACAATTTGAGATGGAAGGGACCTACAAAAATCATCTAGTCCAAATACCAATGGCTTCTACATATATAACTACCATCATGGCTAGTACATATATAAAATTTGAATATGCTTAGAGTATGTATAACCACAGAATCATAGAATGGTTTGGGTTAGAAAGGACCTTAAAGATCATCTACTTCAAACCCCCCTGCCATGGGCAGGGACACCCCCCATTAGACCAGGTTGCTTAAAGCCCCATTCAACCTGGCCTTGAACACTGCCAGGGAGGGGATAGCCACAACTTCTCTAGGTAACCTGTGCCAGTTTCTCATCACTCTCACAATAAAGAATTTCTTCTTCACATCTAATCTAAATCTACTCTCTTTCAGCTTGAAATCTTTTCCTCTTGTCCTATCACTATATGCCCTTGTAGGAATTCCCTCTCCAGCTTCCCCGTAGCCTCCTTCAGGTACTGGAAGACTGCTCAGAGGTCTCCACAGAGTTTTCTCTTCTTCAGGTTGAACAACACCAACTCTCTCAGCCTGTCTTCATAGGAGATGTTCTCCAGCCCTCTTCATCTTCATGTCTCTCCTCTGGGCTTGTTCCAACAGCTCCATGTCCTTCTGATGTTGGAGACTCCAGAACTGGGCACGGGACTCCAAGTGGGGTCTCACAAGAGCAGAGTAGAGGAGGAAAATCATCTCCCTCAGCCTGCTGGTCACACTTCTTTTGATGCAACCCAGGATTCAGGTGGCTTTCTGAGCTGCAAGCTCATGCTGATGGCTCATGTTGAGCTCCTTCATCAACCAACACCCCGAAGTCCTTTTCCTCAGGGCTGTTCTCAATCCATTCTCCACTCAGCCTTTATTTGTGCATGGGATTGCCCTGATTTATGTTTAGGACCTTGCAGTTAGCCTTGTTGAACTTCGTGCAGTTTGCACAGGCCCACATCTGTAGCCTGTCAAGGTCCCTCTGAATGGTATCCCTTCCTTCCAGCATGTTGACCCCACCACACAGCTTGGTGTCATCGTCAAACTTGTTGCATAATGTTTTATGTATAATGCATAATGTATTAATACGACTACAAATACTAGTCTTAAAATATGTACACTCTTCCAGAAATCTATTTCAGATTACTTTTTTAATGCATATATATTTCTGTGAAAAGAATTCATCACAAGTTCTGGTCCTTTTTTAGTCTTCATTTGCAAATACCATTAATACTCTCACAGGAGTCCTACTTTTTTGCCTAGAAGCATATAAGATCATCTAAGCAGCTTGACCTTAACTACTCTAAAACTAAGAGCACTCAAAAACTAAGCAGTTCTGTGTTTCCACGGTATTTTATGAGAAACACAGAAATTTCAATTTCTGGATCGTGTGATCCATGGTATGTCTTTCAGAGAGTACTGTAGACCTGGAATGAGTCAGAAGTCTACGCTGAGCCCCGTTGTCTACTCTTACTTACCTGATGGTGAAGTGAGGTCTCAAGTAAGTTTGTCAGTCATTTCAGACTCTGCAGCATACACCTAATTGAATTACTTTCTGTATACCTGTATTAATGGGTGAGGTTCTGATATAAAAGTTTTTATCAGCATAAGGTGATAGAACACATGATGTATAGTAGACAAAATACTATACAACATGGACTTAACAGATGGACCACTTGGTGGATAAGGAATTGGCTAGATAGTCACACTCAAATAGCTGTGGTCAATGGCTCAATATCCAAGTGGAGATTAGTGAATAGTGGTGTTCCTCAGGGGTTGGTATTGGTACCAGTGCTCTTTAACATCTTTGTCAATGACATGGATGGTGGGATAGAGTGCATGTTCAGCAAGTTTACTGCCAACACCAAGCTACATGGTGCAGTTGACACTACCCTGAGAAGAACTTGGGGGTGTTGGTTGATGAGAACCTCAACGTTAGACATCAATGTGCACTTGTAGCCCAGAAACCAAACCATATCCCCGGCTACATTAAAAGAAGCGTGACCATCAGGTCAAAGGAGGTGATTCCTCCCCATATGTGTTCTGTGTACTGCGAAGCACTGTGGCCCATTCTAGAGTCCCCAGCATAAGAAGGACACGGAGCTTTCAGAGGAAGTCCAGAGGAGGGCCCCAAAGATGGTCAGGGGGCTGGAGCACCTCTCCTACAAAGACAGGCCAAGAGAATTGGGGTTGTTCAGCCTGGTGTGTACAACTTTAAGAGTTAATGTCTCAAACACTGCGGTGAAAGAAGTTGCGGCTTGCTCAGCAGCAGCAGGCCACGGGGAAGAAATTGAGTAATGCAGGACATAACAGGCCTGTTGGAGGATACAAGGTTCTATGTTGTGATGTTTCATTTGAGGAAGGAGCTTGTGATCCCTTGAGACAACTCTCACAATCATCCCCCCACCCATGGTGGCATCTGTGCAGAAAGTAGAGAACCTTCTGGAACAAAAACCATATCAGTCCTCAAGGGATGTAACTGAGGGTGGGGACAGAACTACAAAAGACTAATCCCAAAGGGGCAGGTGCACGTACACATCATGGGCTCACCATCAGAGGATTGCCACATCCATCATTGCCATCATGGAATCATCATGGGGTTCAAGGATGGTGATATCTTTCTCTTTCCTTCTTTTTTTTCCTCATTTGTTTTCTTCTTATTTGTTGGGGATCCAGGCAAGGCAATGTGTCGGTGGTCCAGGCAAAGCTAGGCAATGTAATCTCAAGCTGACAGCAAACTGCCCCGGAGCACTGGGTGCGCAGAGCCAGCCTCCCTTCCCAGCACTCGATGTTCTTGCTGGTATTGTAGGTTGAGTAGTTTCTCAACATCCAACTCACAGAGCACATCCTGCTCCTTCCCCCAGTGCTCAGGCACTGAAGGTACCCTAGTGCCTCAAGCCCTGCCTTTTAAGGTCCACCCCCTTGTTAGGCAATTAGCTTTATTATTATTAAACAATTAACACCTGTGTAATGACCAGTAGGGCTGCTCTGTCAATCAACAATCAGGTAGCCCTCTGGTCAACCTCTACACTTATTCTTCCTCTTCTTTTTCTTCTTATAAAAGTTCCTCAATAAGAACCCATGTTGCTAACATTTTCATATTTTTCTAAGTTCAAGTTGTCTTCATCACAAATAAAATGTTCAATTGGTTGTTTGGTGTCGTTTCATTGCAATTCAGGCCAGGGGGATTTTTAGAACCTTAGTTGCTTTCCTCCCATCTCAGAGGTGGGGCACGACAACTGAAGAAGAGAAGGCTCCAGGAAGACCTTAAAGCAGCCTTCCAGTACCTGAAGGGGGCCTACAGAAAAGCTGGAGAGGGAATTTTTACAAAGGGATGTAGGGTATTAGGAAGAAATTCCTTCCTATGAGGGTGGTGAGACACTGGCACAGGTTGCTCAGAGAAGTTGTGGCTGCTGGGCAGTGTTCAAGGCCATGCTTTAAGCAGCCTGGTCTAGTGGGAGGTGTCCCTGTCCATGGCAGAGGGGTTTGAACTAGATCATGTTTTAGGTCCTTCCAACCTAAACCGTTCTATGATTCTATGATTCTATGTTTTTGTACTGTTAAATACTGTGATGTGCTTCTTTCTGCAGCTTCTGTTTCATACTTAGAGAATTGATACTGACTTTTATCTCAAACATTGTGGCTGCTGTTTTTCAGATTTGTTATACTAATTCACATCAATGAAAGCATCAATTAGCTGATAGTTGATTGGTGAACTGTTATTAGCCCTTTCTTATTCTAGGGACTATTGCCATATACAAAAAGGAAGCAGGTTGATTCATTGAAATATTTGCATTTGATATCTTGCACCAAATGCCTGGGAATATAATGAATTGCAACTAAAGATAGGCATCCTAAATTTGACTGTGATAATTCAAAAGCCACTAAGATGTTATTGGTTCAAAATTGAGTGCTATGGAGCTTTTTTTTTTTTTTGTGTATTCATTCATGTCACCTGCAAAAATGGTTAGGATGAAGGAAAGTAAAATTAATAATGAAAAATAGGGTAAAATTGGAGCAGAGACTGGGCGGAATGACAAATAAGCTAAGAGAGTCTGTATATAAGCAGGGAGCAGAGACAATGGAGAAAAATAGCAGTAGAGATGTCAACTTTAAGCCTGTACACAGGGAAGAAAAGAATGGTGATGTCCAACAACTAAGTTATACCACAGACTTTCTAGGATGGGTAGCCTATTCTTGCAAAAAGTTGTACTCCATGAGATTTGCCATACTCTAATAACAACTACTACACTTACAAGTAAAACTGGCACAGAACTAAGCCTTTGACAGTTGCAGTTCCAGTGTTCTGCCAAAGATTACTGCCTAGCTTTCATCAAAATTTTTGCTTTTTCTGTCTCTTAATTCTTCATTTATGAATAAGGATTAAAACATTTCTCCTGCTTAGGAAAGGTAATGAGGTCAAATAAGTGGTCCAGGCACTACATAAGCCCTCTTGCTAAGCCATTTCTTCCTAGCACATTCACTTTGCATAGGACTTTTCACATAATATACAATCCAGAGATAAAGGGCATTGGATGAATATGGGATTTTCTTGAACCTGCAGTCAGGACACAAAGTTAAATTGGTATCAAAGCATGCCAGAAAGAAGACATTTGTTTGTGATGAGGACTTGAGTACATCTAAAGAAATTACACTGAAATCAAATAAATCATACTAACATATACCTGATCTATACTCTCCATCACTATTCATTGGAGTAGATGGATTTTTAAAATTATTTTTCTTTATGCATATAACCATCTTACAACTAAACTAAGCTTACCACCCACTGCCTTCTGTCACCAGTCACACTTGAAGTGCAGATCAACTTATTCATTGCAGGCACCCTGTTGGGACAGAACAAATGCCTGAGGAGGCGTCCTTTTCCATCAGCTGTAGAAAGAGTGATCTGGACTTAGCATGATAAAAGCTTAGTGTGTTTTCCTTAAAAATGGCTAGTAGTTTTGAATTTAGTAGTGATTAAGCATAGAGAAAATGATAATGACAAAGTCTCCAGAGACATGTATGTTGACAACTTTACAGTTTCTTTCATAACCAAATATGTGACCTGCAAAAAATGCAGAATATGTAAATGCATATAGATCAGTTTGGGAGGTTTTGTTACTGTTTTTGTTTGAATGCCTTGATCTAAATCCTGATTCCCCTTGAGACTAACAACAACATTCCTGCTATCTTCAGGACTACTGGAAGTTGCCCCACTGAGACTCATTGTGCCCCCAGATTGTATACCTCCTCCTAACATTAAAGAAAGCTGCACACACAAACTGAAATTATGGTGTGGCTGCACGCTATTTTCAGAAGTTATTAGATATATAAAACAACAGACAAAATCACCTAGAAAACTTCCTTTTAGAGGGGTCCATATGAGTCCTCTTGCCTTGTTTATTATTTAAAGCAACATTACCATATTCAGGGTTCATTTGCATTTGATAACTAGAGCCTGTTTAAATCTGAATGATGCTGTATCTCTGTTTACCTCACAAACAATAGGGATGTTGCTAATTTCATATATTACTGCAATAGCGTTGATCAGTTTTGGGACATGTTTGGAATACCACTATGTTTTACAAAGGGAAGTCCAACAGTGTCACTTGGGAGATACAAGACATGCTCAGCAAAGCCTTGGAAAATGAAACTTAAAAATTATAATGAGCTTAACTTATTTAAATGGGTAGGAGCTTTCAGTTCTCCAAATCAGCAGTTGTCCCTTTGATAAGAATGTGATGACTGATGTGTTTGGCTAGGCAAACATATGTTATAAAAGAATATCTTCATACACAGATTAGAATGAAAACTTTAGGACACTTCGATATTTGATTTCAGATACAAGAATTCTTATTATGGTTGATTTTCAACACTTTTGTATAATATTTTATGTATCATTATTATGTGATGCACATGTAGTGTACTTACAATTTTCTTATTTGTTTTCTACTGTGGTTAATTATGCATTTCAACCCTGATTTTGCAAAGAGCACAGTGTACATTTAGTTTCATACATGTTAGTAGTTTCACAAGTTTCCAAGACTGAGGTTTATAATTGTGCTAAAAATACCATTCAGGTTTTGTTTACATATCCCTCCAAATCCTAAGTTTATCCTTCATAACGGTAAGCACAAACTTCTGAATCTTACACAAGATTTACAGGCATTTCACAAACACTCTAAATAACAATATAAAGTAAAACACAGAGATCTATTTTTTAAAAACCGCTAAAAGTGATCCTGCAGACTTCAAGCATATTGCCTGAGAAGCAAAATTCAACTACACTATTCTAATAGAAGCAAGCACAAGATGGAAAGCAAATTATATCTGGGTGAAAACAGTTACTTGGATAAGAAGAAATTCTGCAAGCATGTTAAATGATAACAAAGGATTCAAAGGAACCTATTTATAAAATAGGAGGATTGCATTATGACAAAGATTTTGCTGAATTTACATTGGAGAAGCATAGAATACACTTTGATGTTTCAGAAAATGCTGTTTCTTTGCCACTTTACCCAGACTATTCTGAGCCATATAAAAGGTCATTCAGTAAAAAAAAGAGCCAAATCAAAGATGATGATGTGAATGAGGACTACAGAAACAATACTGATGAATAGAAAGGGTGGACAAAAATGTCGAGGAAAACCTTACACTGAGGCAAGTTGTCAACATTAATGACAACTCTTAATCATACCCCTATTAACTTCAAGAAGGTGTCTGAAGGAGCCGAGTAATGTTAACCACAGTAGTTCCTGCTCAATGGACTTGGTGGAAGTCGGCAGATGAGAATCTGTCTGTGGTTGTGAAAAAAGTAGGTTTCCTGGAGGAAAATTAAAGTAACTCCACCTTCCAACCCCTTCAGAACTGTAGCATGCTACTAAAAATTTACTAGCACTCAAAATCTGTCTCACATCTGTTCCAAGTACAATTCCAAATTATTTCTTCAATTACTCTATAAAACCAGGGTACAATTAAACTTTAATCATAAGTCTAACATTTACTAATAACTTAATTATAATCTTTAGACATACTCTTGAAAATCCTGCTGAGGCAAATACTGAGGAACAATTACATATTTTTCATTACTGCTTTTATTTTGGGAAACACCTATGTAATGACTAAAACTTTCTGAATAATATAGAGTTCTGGGTGTTTAATTGAACCTGCTAGGACAAGTCTCCTGTATTTTTCACCAACCTTTATAAAGAAAGGTAAGTATTACTGTGTGTCACAAGTGGCACACTTGTAAGTGTACAAATCTGTCAACCTTTAAACTTCCTCTTGCCCAGGTGGTTCAGTTGTGTGATGCTTTTTTTTACTCAAAATGGAAGGGGATATTGGCATAAGTGTTTCCCATGTTTCTAAACAGTTTTTTAAAAAAATACTTTTACAGCTAGAGTTTGGTGTTCACCTTTAGCCTGCAGTTTCAACTAGTTAAATTGTTAAAATATCCTGAAATATCAAAACAAAAGATTCACTTACCATCAGGAAATAATAGGTTTGGGATTTTTTTCATAACATTAATGAAATCAAGGCATCATTCTGGTTTTCATAGATGCTCAAATGAGAAACTTTAATTTAGAGCTATTGTCAGCTTCTGTACCTTGCATTGATTAGTAAGAAGTCAAATAAAGCATTTGTGCAATTCTATGTAATCCTAGGAATAAATTTATCCTTTTTCCCAGTGTAGATGCAGCCTTTCATTTAATTTTAGCAGATGAGATAGAAATCAACACATTCCCAAGTCTGACTTGGAAAGACTCAGTCTTTTTTCATAAGCAAAAATCACAGAAATGTGGACTGGAATCAAACTTCTGGAAGTCGCCTAGTCCAACCTCCTTCTCAAAGCACCAACACTATATTTGTCTGCTGTGGCGCTATTTAACCAAGTCTTGAAAACATCAGTGAAAAGGATTTGACTTTTTAGCTGAAGATGGAGGCTCAGAAATGGAAAACAATAAAGACAGGGAAGGTCTACCTAAGCTAAAGACCACTGCTGACACAAAAGCAAATAGGTATAAACCAGATATGAGTAAATGCAAGCCAGAAATTCAAAGAAAATTTAGACTATCAATCAGAAGACACAACTGATTCAATGACACAAGAGATCCTTTTCTAGCAGCAAGTTCCTGTTTTGGAAACTGTGGTCACTGAGTGGTAGAGCAACTGAAGAAATGCAGAAGGAGGTAGAGAAAAGGTAAGCTTTTGTGTCGGTTTGCTTTGATCCTGAAAACACATCCTCCAAGCTAAGTCTGCCCAGAGATACCTATCCAAGTGCAATAAACGGCTTGTTCAGTCCCTTTCTTCAGCACACATGTAGTCTCAAGGCTGCAAAGAGTTAAAAGCAGGTCTTCTTAAAGATCAGTCCCAGCTCAGCAGGCAAGGGTTCCAAGATCAAAGAAGGGATTTTAATATTTTTTTAAGAAAGAAAGCAAATAGAGAGTGAGATTATTCTTTTTATCAGCAAGGGTGCAGGTATCCAACTTAGTAGTGGCAGCCAAGTGTTTCTGTTCTTGTCTTTGGATGCTATCATGTTTGGTAAAACAAATATTATTCTTCATTAGTTTGTTTATTTAGTACATATTTCTTTATTGGGTTTAGTTTAACAAAGATTGCATTAGGAGTAAGAAAATTATTTCCGTAATTATGCTTTAATAAAAATTAATTGCTCTTAAATTACAGATAATGACTTCAGCTAGCAGATAATGAAAGAGAAAGCAACAACAACAGAAACAACAAATAATCTAGGAACACAGGTTATATTTCAAAAAGAAAAGACAAAGAGTGTGTAGATTTTAATTATGATAAATGTTATAGCATCTGACCTTCAGCTATTTGTTTTACAGGCTGTTGGAGCTTATATTAACCACAACAGAAGAAAGCATTTGAATGAATTAACAGAGAAATATTGCATAATCCAAAGAAATCAGGAATCTCACATTCTGAATGGCAAGATGTCACATTTCACAGGAGTGGTAGGCAAAATTTTCTTAGGGCTTTTTAAAGGTAAATTTTTACTGTTTGCTTCCACAATCGAAAAAGCTTTAAAACGTCAACATTCCTAAAAATCCTGGGCTTTTTTTTCTTTTTTTTGAGAGAGATTGAGAGGAAGATTGTAATAGAATTGTATGTAGGAATAGGTGATTCCTTCTTCATTTCATTAACACTGAATTCTGTTTCAGAAATCACACTTTCCACGGGACTTGCATTAATCTCCTCCAAGCTAACCACCCATTCAAAATAAGGGTGTGTTATGAGATATACAAATCCATTATTGAAACTAATTTATCTACAAATTTATTTATGCATTTCAGGTTAGACTTGCAAGCTATGGCTGTCCTAATAAGCTGAGCAATGCCAGGGAACACGCTCAGCCACTATAATTATTTATAGATTACTGCTGGACTGTCAAGGTGGATCTTGGCATGCTCTATCCCAGGCTGACCAGCACTGTTCCAAGCAACTCCTGAGAATTGTTGAGTAGTTGAAAAGGACCAGACACTATTTTCAAAAGGTACGTAATATATTGACTCTATTCTGGAGGTTAAAAATAGTTACATGGATAAAAAAATTAATTGCATGGACAATGGATATGGTCATAAATGCTAGTTAGCACGAGTTCCAGAGATGTTATTTACTTCACTAATATACTTGTAGCCTCCATGTCAAGCATCTATGACTTTCAGTATTTGCACTTGGTTCTTTTTCTGGACATGTTGACAAGACCTGAGATCTGAAGTGGGTTACTTACTAGAGTATCTTGCTGTACCAGAAAGTGTTTATGTTTTTACTACAATACCTGTCCACACAGATGGACACATATTTCCGGTGGAAACCAAATAGACCATTGTGCTATCCATCTGCTGCTTTTGTGAATGCTGTGTTGCTAATGCTGACTTAATTTTCCTTGGAAAAGATAATTTGCTTATCCACAAGAAAATTGGAGACTCTCTTCTTTTTCGGAGGGAAAAAACATAATCTAAAAGTCTCAGGGATTGCTTTGCCTCTCTTCCCTTCAGAGAACTTGCAAAAAAGTATTTGGACTTTTTTTTCATGTCAAATGTTACCCAGTAGAGGCACATTCTTCAAGCTGAGCCAAAATTGTCCCTAGAACAGTCTTGAGAGGTTTTGAATATGCAGTAAACCAGAATCTGGGAAAGCATTGGATCTTAGAAAGCTGCTAATAGGTTCTTCTTTAGGCTCTTACAAAAACAGTTAAGATTTTCTTCCTTTGTTTTCTCTCATACAAGCTCAAGATGGACTCATACCTCAATCTTACAATCCAGATTTAGACACAAAGGTTAATTTGAGGGATGATCCTGCTATATCCATGTTCCATTTCTGCTAAATTTTTGGGAATACTCCTTTTTCTTTTTCTCAACCAAAATTAATTCCATATCACTTTGCAAAAGAAAGGAGCAAGATCTATATATTCTATCTATGTCAAAGTAGGAAAATTAATTCTAGCTAAGCAAAAAATATTGTTTTCTGTTATTCTGTGCTGAAGAAAATGATGGAAGAGCAGTGTTTCATGCCTTCATCTGAAAAGAACCTTTTAGCATCACTGGATAGATGAAACACCATGGGTTTTATCTACTGTTTCTCCAAAATAGTAAGTGTCAATTGTTTTGAGGAAGATATGTAATAGGTTTTATGGGGAGAAATAGCAGCTACTGGTAAGTAAGATCTGCATTTTCTGCCAAGATTCTCATGCATTCAGAAAAAAAATCAGATTTGCATATTTTAAATTTCCTTAGCTTTTCTTTTTTTGATGTGCCAACTGCACGATATCAAAGTAGTTATGCAGCTAGTCTTTGAGGGCTCTACAATTTATAGGAATCGCTCATGAAACAGATAAATCTAGGCAGGTTCAGTTGCTGGCTCTCCTGCTGGCTCTGGAAAATTAGAGAGATAATTCATTAACTTTCTTTTCAATTTCAGCTATCAATGCTCTTTTTATTCAATGTGAAACCAAAAAGTCCCCAATGTGTTAACATGGGTAAATTATACTGTTGTTCCGGCACTTATGGTGTTATTGCATACTTACATAAGTATAGTAAAGCATATTTTATATTTGCATCATTTTAAGTCCGTACTAATATTTTTTTGCATTTGAGAATGTTTACCCAAAGCACGGATTTTCACTGAATTATTATGCTCTAGACATACAAAAGACAACTATACTGTTTTTTACTGAAATTGTTTTTCATTATCACAAATTTCATGGAGTAGATGAAGCCAGGGGCTGAGTGGGGTCTCCAATGTTTATTTTAAACTGTAGTGAATCACGTTATCTCTCTGAGCTTAACTGTGGTAATATGAATGGAAGAAAGTTTCTTCATTTTTCTGCTTCATGCTTAAAGACACAGTACTACTGTATACAGCTTGAATAAGTAAAATGTTTAAACACATACTTAAACTTACACAGGTATGAGTTTGAGGTTTAAGCTGAAGCTTTATTTCTTAAGCCATCCAGTTGCTTTGGCTGCATCAGAGTTTGAAAAGGCTTTTCCTTAACAAATCTGCTTTCTGACTATAATTTATTCTGTGCAAAACCAAGGAAATTACAGCTTGTCATCTGTTTCTTGCATGTCGTCATGTCATTGTTTTGGAAAATCTTAATGATAAATTCAAACAAGTTTCCTTAAGGAAAGAAAAAGAAGAACAAGTTTTTTAACTGCACACCCTCTGCATTTGTTTTCTGGTTTTGTAAATTTTTGTTTAACTGCTCACATGGAAGAGCTGTTGCATTTTCCTTAATTAAAGAAGTTGTGATGTACTTTTGGAATGATTACAGTAGCATCATTGGAGTTGCCTCAGTGCTGATCAGTACAGAATTTTGTCTTCAGTTTGCTTCTGGAAGACCAGGAACCAGGGACATCACAGACAGTTGAGGTCAGGACCCCAGAACTTCTGCTCACCTTGCCTGTATGATACCTCTGCAAACCGAAATCTAACCACCAAGCCCACAGGAACTTTATTTGTTCCTGACTTGTAACACACAATATCTCCATAGCCAGAAGTAGAAATCATCACAAGTAGTAAGCATGGCTTCACCAAGAGGACGCTTGACCAACTTGATAAGCTTCTACAATGAAAGGACAGGTCTGGTAGATAAGGAGAGAGCAGTGGATACTGTTGACCTGTAAGTAAGGCCTCTGACACCATCTCCCATAAGATCATGATAGACAAGCTGTTGATGTATGGGCTGGATAAACAGACAGTGAGAGGGATTGGAAACTGGCTTAAATGGCCAGGCACAGAGAGTGGTGACCAGAGGCATGAAGGAGGCTGATAACTAGCAGTGTACCCTAGAGGTCAATAGTGGCTCCAGTCCTGTTTAACATTTTCATTAGTGATCTAGATGCTGGGGCAGACTGTACCCTCAGCAAGTTTGCAGATGGCACAAAACTGGGAGGAGTGGCTATGTCATAGGGTTTGTGTCGCCATCCAGAGAGACCTTGACAGGCTGAAAAAAGGGGCTGACAGGAGCTTCATGAAGTTCAGCAAGGGGAAGTGCAAAGTCCTGCACCTGGCAAGGAACAATCTCAGGCATCAGTACAACTCAGGGTCACCCAGCTGAAAAACAGTTTGACAGAAAAGGACCTGATTGACACCAAGTTGAACATGAGTCAGCAATAGGACCTTGCAGCAAAGAAGACAAATGGTGTCTAGGGCTGCATGAGGGAAAGCATTGCCAGTAAGTCAAGAGAGGGGATCCTCCTCTATACTCAGCACTGGTGGGGCCACACCTGGAGTGCATATCTCCATAACATAAAGTAGAAATCCTTCTGATATTCAGAGATGTAGGGGTGATATAGGTGTCACGTTTCAGACATACAGATTAAATCTCTTTCCAAAGCAGAGTTTGGAAGAGACCCACACCCACTGTTGTCTGCAGACCCAATTCAGGATAAAGTTCTTGTAAGGAACTGCAGATAAATGCTGCTATGTTGCAGCACTGTAACTGTCCAAAGCACTTATTTCTCAACTGTCCTTTCTCCCCTTCCTCCCTGCACCCCACCTTCATCCCCTGTTCAGGTGAACTGGTGCAATTACCAGAGGTATAACTGTTAAAGCTTTAAAGTGTCAAATTTGGGTTTCAGTAAGTATCTGTCCACTGGCACAGTTAACTCAAGACTCTGTTTGTACATGACCTGGTTTGTCTTTCACAATTTTTTAGGTTTTATAGTCTTTAGGTATGACATATCCAGGAAGTCATCTCTCTGATGTATTCAAAGGATACAAAATCATATCTTCATACATTACTTGCATAGAAAAGAATGTATTTACATTCAAATAAGGATTTTATCTTTTTATGTATAATAAGGTTTTCACTTCCGTGTACCTAATTACCCAACAAATTTCTGTATTCACAGAACTACATAGTTGATTCTTCAGTATCCAGCTAGATAATCCTTTTTTGTGTACTCAATTACCTGAACCAGTTTTAGAAAAGTAAAGTCTTTCTGTCACAGATGAAAACTTTTTCTCTGATTTACTTTTCTTCCTAGTAAGCACATAGTTAAATATCAAAACAGGCTATTGATATCATATTTACATCTGATGTGGAAATTATTAAATGTGCCATTAAAACTAGCAGTTTCTGAGCCTGTATTTCAAGCATACAGTATTTTTGCTGTTTTTTGAAACCTAGTGCTGTAGTTACTAAAGATCCCAGGATTACCAGTTTATTGTGTGTAACTAAAACTTCAGAAATGCCCTAAACTTTCATTTTACAAAAGTATGTCTCACTTACATTTGTCCCAGTGATGCAGGCCAAGATCTACAAACGCAGCTGCATCACCAGTAGGCACTGGCTGCTCTTATCAATCTACAGTCTGTAGTATAGTATTTTGATATTAATGTTTGATTGTCAGGATATCGAATGTTTATCACTGTTTGCTTCATTTTGTCCCGATAACATGTTTTCACTCTGAGATATGCTTCTATGAGTTGATGTGAGGCACTGGAGAAGAAAAAGTACAGCTTCATTTCCCTAATTTTATGGCTTTGCTGCACAGATAGCAAGAGCTGATCCTCTTGTTTAATCCTTTTGGGATTAGAGGTGCACCTTCTACAAGAGTGACACCTACAAAACAACTGAAGAGTCCTTTGGTCTGAGCAACCAGCTGACCCCAAAGCTTAGAACAGAACAGAACAGAACAGAACAGAACAGAACATATCTATCTATTTTCCTCCATGCCTCGTTTCCTGAACAGCGTAGAATAAGCATTGCTAAGAGTTTCCTTGTTCTAAGTTCCTGGACAGACCCTGTTTCTCCCAAGGTCTGGGGTACTTGAGATTACTTGTCATTAGCCTGGGGTGGGTTCTGGCTTCATCAGAAGGTTTAGTATAGATGGTGATGATACTCATCATTAAGCTTTTCAAAATAGTATTACTGTTTCTAGCACAGTTTTAAGATCACCATATCAGATGTCTGAAAAAGTCATATGCAGGTTTCTTAATAGTATGTAAATAAATACTGTGCAAAGAAAGCTATAAGAATCCTGAAAGACATGGAAGAAGAAGAAAGGGAGAACAGAGAGATACAATAGGAAATGAAAATGGAAAAATATGAGAAAGAAAAGAAAAGAATATGATTTTCTCAGAAATTACTAGAGATTTTGAGAATGTTCAGATTTACCTGTTCAGACTTCAGGTGATCAAAGGATCCTGATTTCATGAGAAAGTGTTTACTTGTTCTTGAAAATTTTTTTTAAGTTACTTCTGGTGAAATAAACAATACAAGGCAGACAAAATCACTTGCCACTTTTGAGTTACTGAGTCCTAAAATCTTCTCTAAAACAAGAAGAGTCTGCATAAAACAAATAATAAGGAAATAGAAATTAATAGGTACTAAAATGTAGAAGGAGAGAGAAAATAAATAGTGCAACAGGTTTTTAAAAATCATCTATTTACCCATATGCAAAATTAGGATGTAAAAGAAGATCAGTAACCCATATTTGATGATGAAGAAATTACTCTTTCTTTTTAATATAGAGTCTGCAAAGCAGCCATTAAGCTGTACCATTCTTAAACTACCAGCAAACTAAATGCTAATCTCCCATTTCCAATAAAGGATCACAGACTACATGCAGGCCCTTATTTGTGAGGATATAGGGACTATTAGTTGCTTTTAAACAGCAAGTGAAGATCTATATTGATCATCCTTTTAATTTCATTGGCCTTTATTATTTGTTTTCCTAGAGGGACAACACACATTAGGTAGGTTAAATGTATTTTCTCTGTGAAGCAGATTGTCAGCCCTATTTTATTAGTAAATGTACTAATCCTGTCCTTTGGCAGCCAATAAGAGCACTTGTTTCTGTATCTAACTACTATTAGCAGCCAAACCAATATTTAGGCACAGATTGCTGATTGGCTTATTCACAGTCCTTTCTCAGACATTCCAATCAGCTTTAGACACACAGGAGCAGTGCAACTAAAAAAATCAAATGAATGGAGAAAAAAGGGGTTTGTTCTTATAACAACATTTGCTAGCTGCCTCTTCAGATAAGGAAATGCGCAACACAATATGTGTGCTGGCCAGCCTCCAAATTGCACATTGAATCCCTGGACTAGATCCCAGAATTTGAATCTGAGCAGGGGATGCCTGGAAAGGACATGTTGATGGCCTTCCAACAGAAGGAACTGTTGTGTTTTGGGCAAGGGGACATTATGCTTAACCTGAGGAAATGTACAGGTGATGCCTCTGAAATGCATTTACAGCTTACAGTGGTGAAACATCAACAGGTCATCTTCCTCATCTGTTAGATCCAGCTTCCCCTACAGTACCACAAAATACATGTACAAGGCAACTATCTTTCTTTGCATAAATCTAGTAAGACTCAACATATCGAAGACTGAATTTTGGCATGTCTTCACTGCATTTAGGAATCATGTACAAACTAAGCTTCAGCATGCCAGTATGCCAGTGCTTGTCAATCTGAGAAAGCCACCAACACTTTTAAACCACATTAAGGCTCCATCCATTTCTTAAGAAGCTAAATGAACTGAAATGAGCTAAAAAATAAGTATTCAGGGACAACAAAATTTAACTACATTTGGTGCTATGTAGAAACAATAGAACAGTCAGGGGAAGAGCAAAGCTTCTTAGCAGCTGTTATAGGAACAGAACAGCCAATTAAAATTCCAGCTGCAGAGGGAGAGAAACTTTCATTCCGGGATAATAATAATAATCAGGCACAGAGAATTTTAAAGGAAACATATTGGGTTTTGGTCCCAAATTAGCTGATGTTCTTAAAGGTCAGCTGCAGTGGTTATGACTGAGCAACCAGCACTCATACTTGAAAGTATAGTTCTCATCTGCTCCTATGCCACTACCTAGGCTAGAGAGAGGTCCTGAGCTGATCACTGTCAAATGCCACAGAGTAGTCACATTAGGAGCACTGTCAATGCTTTGAAATCTCTCTGTACTAAAAAAGAGGATTACCATACTGCTAAAGAGTATGTTATAGTTTCAGCACACAAACAAGATGGTTGAGTTTGGGTACAGATGTAAAGATCCTCAGTACCCGTCACTGTCATCTTTCAGCTATAAGAACTGACCTTCTCATTGTTAGTCAGCTTCTCAATACCTCCTTCATCCTCTTTTGCAACATCTGGCATAGCTTTCAGGCTCATCTAAGAAACAACTCCAGCCCTTCACTGTCTTTATAAAACAGGACAGAGAAGGCACTAACTTCCCCTTTCCCCATCTCCCAAACAAATTATATTTTCCTTACAAAGAAATTAATGTGATTTAGCCAGAGATTTGTCACTATGGCCCACATCAGCTAGGTCACAGGCCTGAATTTTCAGGGAAGTCCAACTACAGAGAGATTAATGCCCACCACTTCAGCTTGATATTACCTCAGCCACCAACCCTCCATGAAACAGTTTGTGATTCACCTCACAACTCTCATCTCAATCCATCATGCCACCAACATCTGCTTCAATGGTGACCCTTGTCAAGGAATGCAAACAAATACAGTGTCAGAGGATGGCATAAGACAATTTATTACTTTTTCAGGATTAAACATTGGCACCTGTGTACGGTAGATTGCCTCCTCCTTTTCATATCAGCACTCAACAGTATTTAAAGTTTCTCTCTCCACTATGCTATGCTAACTATTCAGTGTATAATTTGGGAACACACTTTAGCTTACTTTGTTTAGTATCTTTAAAACCTCAGATAGATCATTGTTGGTGAGATCTATTATAAAATCATACAGGTCTGAAAGATGTTACCAAAATAGCTTTAAATAGAGGTGGGAGAAAAATTACTAGTTTTGTTTCTTTAAAGCTGATAGAGAGCAGTGCAGAGTATCACAGAATATTATCAGAACCAGGAAATAGCTCAAGGAGTTAATTAAAAAGCAGTGGAACAAGGAAAAGTTCATTGTTGTTAGCAAGGATTTCTCACCTATATGAATGCATTAAATATTTCAGGCTCTGTGAATAATGTCACGCTAGTCATCTAGTTAGCTGCCATAGATGTTATGGTAAATTTACACTATTGTTTCTGGACTCAAAAGAGGATTTTGCTTTTAGGGGCCTGCGCTTTTGCCAACAGTATACAAAGTATCCTGTCAGCTCTTTGCTCAAGAGACCATACCATCCACATTTTGCTGTTCTTTCTTTTCACGTCACTTTCCATCCCATCTTGTAAGAGTGATCTGGAACAGCATTCACTTCAAAATTCCCAAGTACCACTAACTATGTTGCTTTTATTACTGGATTTATTTTTCTGCTGATGCAGGCTGTGATTTCTTTATTTGCTGTCCCATAAGAACCCACTCTTGTGAAAACCTAAATAATGATCAGTCTGACAAGCTTTCAACTGTTTAAAAACCTTTCTTTCCAACATTTTAATTTTTTCTTTTCCACTATTCAAGTACTAATATCGCTTTCTACTTCTTTTACTCAGTTAGAAAAAACTGCAATTATTTTTGCACCCTCTTTTATTTTCTTTTTTTTTACCTGAGGACTGCAAAGGTCTTGATGAATGAAATAAACTTTATAGTATCCACTTAAAATGAAATAATAAGTTGATTCCATTTCACATGTTGTTATTTTAGAGATCAAGGAAGTTAAAAGTCCACATATTAAATCTACATGCAAAAACATGCACAGAACACCTATCCATGGACTTAATAAAGATATTGGGATTAAACAATTTGAACTTAGATGGACAAGCTCATTGTCAAAGTTCATAACAAACCAGCAGGACTCTTCCTACTGACTTTACAGTTAGACAGTGTACCAAAACCAGAGCAAACAGCTTCCTCCTGTTCAGATTTGACAAGCAGACATCATTCTTGCCCTTTCCAATTCAAGCTAATAAAATGGTGTGTGTTTGGTCTGTGTGTGGGGCTTTGGTAGCAGGAGTGGCTCCTGTGAGAAGCTTCAGGAAGTTCTCCCAGCTACAAAGCCAGACCTATCTCTGGCCAAGGCCATGTCTGTCTGTGACAATGGATGCACCTCTGCGATTAATGTATTTAAGAAGGGGAAAAAGAAAACTGGTAAAGGACATGTAGCAGAGAGGAGTGTGAGATGTGAGAGAAACACCTATGCAAATACCAAAACCAGTGAAGGAGTAGAGAGGAGGTGCGCCGAAGCAGAGATTCCCCTGCAGTCCATGGTGAAGCGGCAGGCTGTCCCCTGACAGCCCATGGAGGATCACGGTAGAGCAGCCCATGAAGGACCACAGTGGAACAGATATGGACCTGCAGCCTGTGAAGGAGCCCACATCAGGGCAGATGGCTTCACCCGAAGAATGCTGTCACTCTGTGGGAAGCCCACACTGGAGCAGTCTGTTCCTGAAGGAGTACACCCTGTATAAGGGACCCATGCTGGAGCAGTTCATGAAGAACTGTAGCCTGTGGGAAGGAGTCACATCGGAGGAGTCCGTGAAGGTCTGTCTGCTGTGGGAGGGACCCCACGCTGGGGCAGGGGAAGAGTGTAAGGAGTTCTCTCTCTGAGGAGTACGGAGCAGCAGAAACGTGACAAACTGACCTCAACCCCCATTCCCCATCCCCCTGTGCTGCTGGGAAAGAGGAGGAGGTAGAGAAAGTAGTATGAGCCCAGAAAGAAAGGAGGCGTGGGGGGAAGGTGTTTTTGCTTCCACCTTGACCCAAACCTTTGTGTACATGACCTCCATAAGGAAACATACTACACTATTCCTGAATTACAGAAAATTTTCTTAGGACAAGAACATTTCACCTTCATACAGGCTAAAGATTAGATACCACCAAAGGCTCAGACATATTCAAGTCAGACAGGGTTGAAGTGGTTCAAACTATGTACCTTCCTAGTGGGGCTATAGAGTTTCTGGCTTAGATTTGACTCATAGCTGGGTGTCTCAGAGCTGGTAAGCAGAAAATTCCTGTCTTCTTGTGAAAGACTTCACACATATACACTTGTATGTGTGTAGTTCCTAAAGGGGAATACAATAGTTGTTTCCACATTGAGCGGTAGACCACTTCCAGTCAGATAGCTGAAAATCATAAGTACATCTCAACTACCATATATCTTCCCAGGTTTAAGTATATGAACCTAGAATCTTCATTCACTTATGAGCCAGACTCAGAATCCATTCTCCAAAGCAAACACTTCCAGCTACACCTCCAAAGACAAGATGAAGTCTTCTTTCGCCTTTTTTTCCAGTCAAGTGTTAAGGATGACTCTATCCACCTTACATTTAAAAGTTTAGATTTTAGATAATTTATGCAAGAACTGAGAGAAATGAGGTCCAGATCCTTGTCTAGGGATGTATTGAAAGCCAGACTTTCTACACGTTACGAGAACGCAACAACAAACAGCTTGTTGGGTGGTATTGGTAAAGGCATTCTTCAGAACTTTTTCAGCAAGTACATGTGGAATTTCAGGTGCTTCTCAGTTATATAGCAACTAAGAATGGAGGCAAAAGAGAGGGCTGGAGGATGGCTAAACCCTGTTCCAGTTTTAGTGTGATTTAGACTAAAATAACTGAAGTAATCTTTTAAATGAGAAGAAAATATTTCAAAAGAAGTCAAAAGCACTTCACCTAAGTCTCAGACACAGTACTATCTGAGCTGAAGATGTAAGATGAGTTGTAAATAAATCAGCATGTGAATAAAGATCTATGTTGATGGCAGTTAAATCACATAGCTTCTATTAATTTGATAGAAATTTTGTCATCTGAAAATCAACTAGATTTCTAGACATTGAGGACAAGGGCATGAACGCCATAAATACAATTCATATGGGGACCAGGATCAGATCTTACTTGCACTTGTTTCATCTTGATGTAACTATACTAGATTTTGATGTCTTATTCATACCACATAAAGTAAAATGGATATTCTGAAACTGGTGAATCTGGTTTGGGTCCTACCACTTGTTAGGCAACGCACACTATTTCCAAGTTGTCTTTCCTAGAAATCAATGGGGAGTTGAACTTACAAAAAGATAGCACAGTATGGCAAATAACCATGAAGACCATGAAGACAGTGATTCAGTGTAGAAATTTCCTGAGAAAATAATGGAAATTAATTATTAATCAAATAAAATTATAGAATAATAGAGTTATAGAATGGTTTGGGTTGGAAGGGCCCTTAAAGATCATCTAGTTCAACCCCTCCTGCCATGGGCAGGGACATCTCCCACTAGACCAGGTTGCTCAAAGCCCCATTCAACCTGGCCTTGAACACTGCCAGGGAGGGGATAGCCACAACTTCTCTGGGTAACCTGTGCCAGTTTCTCATCACCCTCACAATAAAGAATTTCTTCTTCACATCTAATCTAAATCTACCCTCTTTTAGCTTGAAATCTTTTCCTCTTGTCCTATCACTACATGCCCTTGTAAAAATTCCTTCTCCAGCTTTCCTGTAGGCCCCCTTCAGGTACTGGAAGGCTGCTCAAAGGTCTTCCCAGAGACTTTTCCAGGTTGAATCACCCCAACTCTCTCAGCTTGTCTTCATAAGAGACGTGCTCCAGTTCCCTGATCATCTTTGCAGCTCTTCTCTGGACTCGTTCCAACAGCTCCATGCCCTTCTTATGTTGGGGACTCCAGAAATAGACACAGTACTCCAGATGGGGTCTCATGAGAACAGAGTAGAGGGGGAAAATCACCTCCCTCGACCTGCTGTCACACTTCTTTTGATGCAGCCCAAGACACCGTTGGTTTTCTGAGCTGCAAGCACACACTGCCGGCTCATGTTGAACTTCTCATTAACCAACACCCCCAAGTCCTCCTCAGGGAGTGCTCTGGAGACATTGCAGATTCTTTGTTGCAATTAATTCTTTTATAGCATTATAATACAAATATTTCTGTGGTATTCAAATCTTGCTCTTAAGCCCATTAGAACAAAAGTAGATCTCCAGGCATAGATAAAGACACAGTATATGCCCAAAAGGTGAATATGCTGAAGATGTTAGAGATGATGTCAAATATTACCTGATTGACCCTATCCTATTTGCATTACTTCTAGAATTTCAGGTAATAAAAAAATAATAAAAAACAATATCAAACATTTTTCTTTCTTTATGTGTACTTATTGTAGAACTGTCTAAGATTACTTATATCACTAACAATATAAAGAAAACAAAAGCAAGAATGTCTCTTAATCAGTGTAATTAGGGGAATTACAGCTTCCTCAAAGAAAACAATTACAGAGATAGACATAACCATCATGCTGCCTTATTTGTCTTTCAAAACTGTTATCAGTCATTTCTGTGCAATCCACTAATGTATCTCTGGGAAAATGGAAGCTGGAGTCACATTTGGGACACAGATTTTGGTGGAGATACATTCTCTCCTAAGCACTTTCCACTTTGTCTCTCACAGTTGGCTATTTGCCAAATCAGAAACATTTCTACTAAAGAATCCATTTACTTCACCTAGGCGAAGTACCATAACACAAAATATGACCAAAAGATAGGTATGGAGTATTAAACAAAACAGACATGCAAAAAATTACTGAGATATTTCATCTTTTAGAAAATTACTCTGAGTAGTTAGAAATTATACACCTGTTGCATTAAAAAAGGGGAGAAGAAAGGGAAAACCTCTGTGAGGTGGCTGGGGGAAAGCCCTACCGTTGAGTCAAGGTTTAGATACAACTTTGTCTGTCCAGAGTTCTATACCAAGAACTTGCACCAAAACAGATTCACAAAGTCATAAGAAGCCAACTTTGTCTGTCCCAGAGCCCTACTAAGAGCTTTCACCGAAACAGATACACAAAGCTGTAAGATGCAAACTTTGTCTGTCCAGAGTCCTACTAAGGACTTGCACCAAAACAGATTCACAAAGTCATAACAAGATGACTTTGTCCGTGTCAGAGTCCTAAGGACTTGCACCAAAACAGATGCACAAAGTTGCAAAAATAGAGTTTATTAAGGTACAGATACAACAGGTTTGGAATTGCCATTGATAAATGCACTGACTGCAAAAACACTATTAATGATATTGCTAGCACCAATAGTAAATAATACAACCCAGAGATACTTCCACTCCAAAGGTGAAAGGCACAAATGCTTACCCAGATAGGCATTTCTGCCTGAAATAGAGGAAGAGAACACAGTCCATCTACTGGTTTGTTCGTCTTTCCAGTTCTTCTTCTCCCTCCTGTTCTCACTGTGTGTATGTCTGATTGAATGTTTGTGAATGAATGTGTGAGTGTGTATGAGTCTGTAAATCTGTGTGTGAGTGAGTTTGTAAATGTGAGTTTGTAAATGTGAGTTGTAAATGTGTGTGTGAGTTTGTAAATGTGTGTGTGAGTTTGTAAATGTGAGTGCCAATGATCCTTTTTCCCATCTTTTATCCCCAAAGCTACAAGGTTCACACCCACAGGTGACATGTAGTATGATTTGGGTGGAGAGACAAGTGCTATAGTCATATATGCATAGCATGTACACCAAAATCTTCATTAGCATAGACGGGGGTGTCAACTTTTCGTAGGTAAATGAGGAAAAAGTTACCCTTTGGGCAATCGTGGCTCCTCAAAACGAAAGACTGTTATCAGTAAACGAAGTCAAGGACTGTTATCAGTTTTATCTTGCTAGCCCAGCAGGAGTCTTTGCCTCCACAAAGGCCTCTGCTCATAAGGCCTCCCGTGCTAGACAGAAAGGTTTATCCCTTCCCGGAGTACACAAGATTTAGCAAGGTTTTTTGTGGATTCTTTGTATAGAGCCGTCTAGGAATTTCCTCAAATTCCGCAACACTGGAGAAAAGGAAAATGTGAGGTAGATATTCAACAGTCACTTTACTTTTTTCATTCATTATCAGTTTAGTGGGCTTGACAACACTTTTTCATGTGATCAGATTTTGATTTGTATTGAAACTGAAAATCAATGTGCTTTGTGATGGACATTAGTTTCAGTAGAGCAAATGTAAAAGCTTCATACCTTTCATTGATGCTTGAATTAGACTAAATTAAAGGACTTGATATGCTTGATTGAGTGGTTATATGCCACTTGTCAATATTACTGTAACAAGCCACACTGAAAATTACGAATTAGTAACGCTGAAAGAGCAAAGGGAAAATTGCTGGAAGATATTTGTGATAATGGTATTTTGAAATGGTATAGCAATAGATGTGGTAAATCACGAGAATCTCATGCAATTATGCTTAATGTATGTTTAGAGCTTTGACCCAAGTTTCCATTAATATCAAGAGGAATGTTAGAGGAAAAGTCAAGGTAAAAATAATCCAGTTTCTGTATCAGAGTGATCATACTTGACTAATCAAGACTTCCACAAATAAATAGCAGCTTCAAGTAACTAATCTCCTGACCAAAACTGAAATGCTGACACAGCATCTGCTAGGTCCTTAAACTGTACAGCATTACAATGAGTGAGATGGTAACAGCTCTTTTTATTTTATTCATGTTGTTTAATAATTTCCCTCACAAAGAAGTTTTCAGTCATTTACAGTTGCAGAGCTTCAAGTGTTTGAGATTAAATTCCCTGTGCTGGGTTTTTTATTCTATTTATTTCTACTAGATGAATATAATTTTTCTAAACAGGCCTAGGACAAATTTGATTTACACTGATGCTGTATTGGGTATTTTTATGATTGACTATTAATTTTTAATGCCATTCTCTTCTTGTTATTTGAATGCAAGCACAGGTAATTACAACTACTAAATTTAAAAAATGGGGAGGGTTTATAATTTGGTTGCTGATTTGTAGTACTTCTTCAAAATTTTACTTGTTACTTTCTTGGTGGTGTTTTCTATTTTGTTTTTGGTTTGATTTGGTTTTGGTTTGGGTTTTTTTTTTTTTTGTTAACTCCAGTATTTTAATTCCACAATATTAAATTACTCATGTATCTTTTTTAGGATTATGTATCTTCCCAGTTATTTTCACATGTTTTTAATGAAATCCCAATGTAACAGTAGCAGACCATAGAGGAGTCTTTAGGAAGTAAATTAGAGTTTCTGTTTTTCTGGTGGTCTGTTGCTGTAAACTCTGAAAAGAAATTGAGATTAAAGTGATTGCCACAGCTTTAAGATCCATAAAAAGACCTATCTGGAAAAAAAAAATTACTTAAAGAATTAATAATCATATAGATATAGTACGTTTACTCATTATTTATGTTTGTGGGCTGACACCAATCTAAATGTCCCATGTGAATTCTCTTTAGTTTGCATAATGCAGAGCATAGCAAAATACTGTTTCATACACAAACATTTTCTGACACAACAAAAAATGTTCACCCAGCTGTCCTCAATTTCTTCTTCCTTCTTTGGTCCAAACAGTGTTCCAACTGAAACTCTGAATATAAAGATTGTTCTTTGATGCTTATGTCAATCTTGTCACATAAAATATTTCTGGTAGTGAAATTGCAAGTGTCAAAATAGATATTCTTTTTAAAATTTTACACTTCAAATTCATCCAAGACACTTGACTCAAGAAAGGCCAAGAATGACTCCTGCTATGATTAGATAGTGATTTTCCTACTTGGCCTCTTAAATCAAGCACCTCTATAAGCTTCTAAATGCCAGTCTGCTTTGATCTTCTAATCATTACCATTGCTTAAGGTATTAGTGAGCCCTCATATACACTGAACAGAATTTCCTTCATCTATTTCAAGAGAAATTAATTTAGATTGGAATGTGTGCACAGAAATCTTGCTAGAAATGGCCAACTAATTGAGAGATTACGTTTGGAAAGTACACTTTAAAAAAACTCCTAGTTTATTTAATTCAGGAAGAATTAAAAACAGTCTGTGAAATCATCAGTGTGATAAATTAGGAAGATCTAGTTTAAGCTAAAAGAAACCCACAAACAAACCAGTCAACAGAATAGATTAGTATAAACTAGCCATTAATAAACTTTGGCTGGATTTTACCCATATGAAAAGAAGAATCTGGGAATTGCCTTCCACCTGGACAATAGAACAAGAAACTTAGCGAATTTCAGCTGTCTCCTTGTAACACAGAGAAATCAGTTCTATAGATTTTAACGTCTTTTCCTTTTCTTTAAATATTACTTTAAGGGTTACTGTTCTTTTCCTAGTAATGCTGTTTAGCAAAGAATTTAACAAAACCCACAGACTCTCTACAGAAAATATCCCTCAGACTCCATCTCCTGTTCATTAAGAATCAATCTATACTCAGGAAGGCAGAGTTTATTCTTCATCAGATATTGGCTCAACTGTCATCAGACAAACTAGAGAAAATGCCCTTCAAAAATATATCATTGGGACCTTTTTTCTACTTTCTGCCTCGATTCCTCAGGACACACCATGGAGAGGTTCAACACGTAATCAGAGACATCTACTGTGTGATCTGCTTGCCAGATAACCCATTTAAACCAGTTCACTTGAGCAGGCTCTGGCTTCTTTTCTATTTGAACAAATCCTCTGTTCCTGGCTGCATAGGCACACCTCTGTGAATACTAAACTGTCAGGGAGGCAGAAGAACAACAGAGAGGGTTAGGGAGGTGCACTTTAAAGCTGAGAAAACCGACTTTGATTAAGATAAACAACACCTATAATTTTATAGAGAATTCAGAAGTTGTTGGTAGGCAGATCGTCTGAATTGTCACAAATTGCACACAGCAGCACATTTTAGGATTAGGCATTGAAACTGAGAAGCAGGCTGTGAAGCAGAAAAATAAAGCAACCAAGCTTTGGCCACCAAGGCATGCTTGCTTACTTGAAGACCATATTTCACTAATTGGATTTGCTGTCCTGCAATTTTCACCACTCAAGCAGTCCAATCAATACTAGAATGTGAAGAAAACCAGCTAATTCTAGAGTTTTTTCCCAGGTAATTTATCCTCAGCATAACCAAGATCTTTCTGTTAAATTTTGGTTATTGCTTAGCACTTTGGGAGCAGAGTATTTAATTGTTTTCTTATGCATGTAGTTCCTAAGGCAGGCCTAACACTGTGCATTCAGGTCAGATCAATTTTATTGAAATAGAAATAAGTGGAACTATCTGAACAATGTCATTGTCACAGTTGAGGGTAAGCTGTATTTTTTGATCCATCCCCATGTCCCTGTGGACATCCTTTTCAAGCAACAAGCCTATATCATGCACAATTACATTCCATGATGTACTATCTCTGACTGAGATGAAGTTAACTTTCCTCATGGTAGCCCATATGGTGCTTTGTTTTGCATTTGTGACTAAAACAGTGTTGATAACACACCAGTATTTTAGGTGTCCCAACCTAACCAAAGGAATATTTCATACTATATGACATTGTGTTCAGCAATAAAAGCTGAGGGCAAGGAGGTGGATGAGGGTACCTTCATGATTATGGTGTTTGTCTCCCCAGGCAACCACTGTATGTGCTGAGGCCCTGCCTCCCAGGGAATGGCTGGACATCTGGCAGCCAATGGGAAGCAGTGAATATTAAACTGCCTTTATCTTGGCCTAGGAGCTTTTCCACCTTATTTTCTGCACCTGTCCTGTTGAGGAGGAGGGGACAGAGAGCAATAGACTGGGGAACTAGCAGCAGGCCAAAATAAACCCACAATACATGATAGACCTGGTTTTTATAGTAACTGACAGGTTACAATCACGGAATTATGTAGGTTAGAAGAACTTTCAGCTAGTCCAACCCTCTTGCTCAAAACAGGGTCCCTTGTAGCAGGCTGCCCATGGACTTCTCCAATTGAGTTTTGAATATCTCAAAGGACAAAGATCTCTCAACCTCTCTGGAAACTGGTTCCAGTGTTTGACCACACTCATGGTGATTTTTTTCCCTCATATTGAGTCAGAATTTCCCATCTTACAGCCCATGTCCATTACCTCTCATTCTTCCTCTAAGAGTCTGGCTACTTTTTCTAAATTTCCTTCCATTAGATAGTTGAGGACAGCATTAATATCCCCCTGGATCCATCTCTTTCCAGGCTCAATAAGCCCATCTCACTCAGCCTCTCCTCACAGGGCAAGTGTTCCAACCCCTGACCAAACTAGCTCCAGTTTATTGATGGCTTTCTTTTACTTGACTGGGATCTGAGTTACAATACTTCAGGTGAGACTGCACTTTTTCTGTAAGTCTGACTGTGTTCAGGTACCTGCAGTTCTTCTTTTTATGACTCAGATACAAGTCATAGATACATAACAGTCTTCTTAAAATGGAAGTATTAAGCTATCATAACAAAGGGACAACATTTCCTCAAAGAGCAGCTGGCATACTCATCTATCTTAAAATCTTTTGATCTGCTGATGATAATGAAGCTAGTTGTAACTTCTTCTGGTCCCACAAGGTCCTGTGTCTCAGCTGGTTGTTCCAAGATAATTACTCTCCATGGAGCAAGTGTTCATTTTTAGACCCGTAGGAGAGTTCTTTTGATCTCCTGCATGCCAGGAACTTTCCCTGTCCTGCTTCAGAACAGTTTCTCAGTTCAGCATTTTGACAGGCAAAGGTACCCAAGACTCTCATCTTTCCTGTGCTCTGAGTTAGCTTGAACTATTCTTTTTGTGTCTAAAAATGAATCTCCTGATCATAGAATCATAGAGTCATAGAATGGTTTGTGTTGGAAGGCACCTCAAAGATCATCTAGCTCCACCCCCCCTGCAATGGGCAAGGTTATACTAAACAAATACAATCATTGAGAAAATGTATCAATAATCAGTTCAATATACTGACTGAATCAATTATTATAGTAGCACTTTAAATACATCACTTGACTTTTCCAAACACAAGAACAGAATGGATGCTCTAAAGAATTTCTCAGATCTCCTTCTGGGTTATAACCTAGGATGAAATATTCATGTTTACTTTTATGTGAATTCCCACAATATCATGCTCCCAGAGCAGAAGCGACCAAGTTAGCAGTTTGGTATTAGATATTTCACACATGGGAAATGTTTCCTAAGCAGCTGAGCAGATGTAAAGGTCCTCTCTCTGTGCCAGGCTGCATCTCCCTGCCCAGTGCAGGGATGCTGGAAGGTAGCTGGGAGCCCTCTTGAGGCCAGAAGGTAAAGAAAACAAATCACAAAACCTCCCAGCTCTTCCTTTTAACGTGAAGGCTCAGAGACTTCCAATAACATGACCTGAACACTGAGAAATTATTACAAAGCAGCTACAAAAATGTATCAGCCAATCAAAATTATTTCAGAAAAAAAACACAAACAAATAATGAAAAAATCAAAACCTTGATCAAACTTGAGGTTTCTTCTCACGTTGATCGGAAGGAACTACTTTTATTTAAAAGCTAGTGCTTTTTCTGAAGAGTTTTGTGCTGTGCTGACCTATCTCTGTAAACAATAAAAATACCAATAACTAAATACTAAATGCTAAATATCGAATACTAAATAGCAAATAACAAATAATTAATATTTTTTTTTTAAAAAAACCCACAACTTCCTTGAGAATTATTTAAAGAAAAAGCATCATTCATAGAGTGTAATTATTCAAATGTTTTGGTGGTGATGGAACAGTGTTCAGCAAAAAGACTGAACTCACAGATCAACTTGGAGTTTCCAGGCCTCACGTGAAATAAATGCTAGCCTATCCAAAAAGAAGTGTTAAGTGTATGAAAATGTTCCTTTCAATTGAATGCAAGTTATCACTCTTATCAAGTCAATAAAATGGATGAACTTATCAAACCAAAAGCACAAAACATTGTGACAGAGTGTTCTAAGCACCAGCACTGCTCCTCCTTGCTGAGGTAAGATGTCTATCACACTGAAATGTTTTGAGCTGAATATAAAAAATCAGAAATTGAGTCTTTTTATTTCACGAAGGCTACACACTGCATTGAGGTCTGAACAGCAATAACTGTATATTCAGACAGATCTGGGTGATATCCTTGGTAAGTTAAATATGCCTAATTTGTCTGTGAAGAGATGAGATTCAAATAGACTGAAATGACAGACAAGTTAGCTGTATTCAGGAACGGTGACCGTTCTGTCAGCTTGAAGTGGCAACTCAGCTTACAATCAGAGAGTCACAGATCCTTTCAGGCTGGAAATGTCTCCAGCCCAACTTCAAACCAGGGTCAGTTACCGTGTCAGGTCAGGTTGCTCAGGGTTTTATCCAGTCAGGTCTTTAAAACCTCCAAAGATGGAAGCTGCACAACCTCTCTGGCCAACCTGCTCCAGTGCTGTATTTGTGCATGGGATTTCCCCAACACATGTGCAGGACCTTGCATTTGTCCTTGTTGAACTTCATGCATGGGCCTACCTCTCAAGCCTGTCAAGGTCCCTCTGGATGGCGTCCTTTCCCTCCAGTGTGTCGACTGCACCACTCAGCCTGGTGTCATTGGCAAACTTCCGAGGGTGCACCCAATCCCACCATGCACTTTCCCAGGGACTGAGGTGAGACTGATCACTTAGCAGTACTTCCACAGATCATCCTTTTGATATTTTTTTAATATGGGACTTGGAACAATTGCCATGTGTCATGTTTCTTAGACTTCTGCATTTGGAAAATAAGCCTATTATTTGAAGATAAGCAACGATGACATCTAAAATCACTGTCGATCAAATCTTAAATGTGTCTATATCCTGAGGCACTATTATGTCCTATTTTTTGTTACATGGTTCCCTAGTTTGATAAGGATCCATAAGGTGGAAAAAGGTACAAATGAAACTTTCTAAAATAGTATTATAATTTGAATAGGATAGAGCAATTTCCACCTTTTGGGTTGCTTTTTTGAAAGAAAATATATATATATATAATTTATTCTCCTTCCATGTTCCAGATATATTTCTGGTTGCCTAAAACTGCACCTAGAGACCTTGGGTCAAATTTGAAGCCAATAGTTTTTTCTTCTAATGTTTTTGATGGATTTTGAGTTAAGTGTCCAATCAGACAAGAATTTCTTTGAAAAAAAAATCACAGTATGACCTAAGAAATAAATGGCAGAGCTGTTAATGATGTCAACGATATGAAATGTGTTGAAGAGTTGCATTCTCTTAACATTCTCTTCCTATCCATGTTTATGTCTAAGAAATGATGGTATGCACAAGCTGCCAAAGAAATAAGGCCAGCAACCTGTGTTAAAATGATGCTGAACTCTTCACCATTGCATTCACTTTTTCTCAGTAACAAAATATTAATCTGGTTGGACATTACCTCTGAACACAGTTATAGTTTCAATTACCTCATCTGGATTGCATTCATCAGCTTATTTTGTTTTCAACAAGTGTCTTCTGTCTATTTACTTACTGAGTAAAAACAAACCCAATAAAACTAATGTACCTCAAATAAAATCACATTTCAAGAGCATTTTATTGCAGGTTGTCTTCAAAGGACCATCTATGAGAGGCAGTGATTTTTGATAGGTGAGAATTTGATCAACTGTCAGAAAGAGAAATCACATCAATACCAACCTGTCTTAATAGTCTGACATGCACTGACATTTTCCACAGAACTCCAGTGAGGGATGCTGCTTTTTTCCTTGATTTGTCGCATTCAGGCTGGCAACAATGAATCAAGAAAGCTGTGCAGACAAATCTCTGCTGATCAGCTGAGTGAGCAATGTGGATGAGGAAAGCATTAGTGCAGGAAAATCCTCCAGTACAGACCAGGCTCTGTTTTTCTGTCTGACTTCTGATAGGGCTGGAGGGAAATTTTCAACAGGGTTGCTGTACAAAAAGACTTGCTCCTATGAGTGGTGGCTCATCAATGATCCCGTGCTTTCTCTAGCAGCAGTACATGACATGGTGGGTTTTGTGCTGTGAGACTCTTTCAGAATCTTCTTTTCCTGTGTCCCTTCTTACCTCTCTCAAACAAAAAAGTTTGAGAATCTTTTCTGAAAGTCCTGTGTCCTAACAGGAACTGTTGAACAGAATAACCTCAGAACAGCCATGAGAAGTGGCTTTTTCATTAAAGCAGCTGCAATTCCCTACTGCTTGTATAAGTTTATTATTCCATTATTGATGTTGGCCAAGATCCAGACCCATTGTACCATTTTACAAAATGTGCTACAAAGTGGTTTTGCTGCTACAATAAAGTGCATCTGTCACCCCAGTTATGCAAAGCAAGTGGTTGACTGCAAAAATATATCAAAAACTGAATTAGGATTTTTCATTGATTTATACAAGAAATGCCAACACAAAATATACCCTTATTTTGTAGTAGAGATACTACATTACCACTACTACAGGAAATTAGTCTCTTATGTTTGTATCTGAATGTAGTTACCATAATATAAAAACAATTTTTTATTATTTTGGCCAATATCTCATTTGCCATTAACAATGTCAAGCAGAATAAGATATGTCTTATTCAAAGCCATATCTTAACGTAAGTCCAAAATAATCTTCTCGTCCTATCAATTTTATCAAAGGGACATATTTTGATCCCCTTTTTCATATTGGATAACAGTATGTTCCACAGATATCCTCACTGGTATCAGTGGAATTCCTTGGGGTTTAAAAAGCTGTTGATTGTGATGGGATTCAAATCTCTCTTTCCACAAATCTCTCAATCAAGCTCTTGACTGCATCACAGACACATTTTGGTGAGGATTCAGTGAAGTTGGCTAGTAAGTTGGAATTCATTCTTGGTGCATCAAAAAATCCAGAGAAAATATCAGAATTCTTTAGTACTTGTTGTTGGATTTCGGAGGTACTGAATAAGGAGGTTGTCTAATCTCCATCATCAGAGATATTTAAGAACAGATTAGACAAATCTTTTTGGAAAGAGGGAAAGATATTTTATCTGGCCTTGGGACAGGCTGATGGACAAGATGAGCTCTTGAGTTCACTTCTAGCCCCAGTGTTTATGATTCCATATTCGGTGACAAAGAATGCCATTCACATCAGTAAAACTGGAATCAAAACCTCAAATTTTATCCTAAATGATTAGCCTGAACTGAAATGTAACATTTTGTTTAACAATTACAGGACTGGTTTTGCTGTATGCTTCCTGAAGAAGAATAATATTTTCTCATCTTCACTAGAGTATAATTTATGAAACTCAGTATTTTTTTTAGACATTTTGGATATATTTTCAGGGGTTTTTTTTAATAGAACTTCAATAATCTTCCTGTCACAAATTCAGATTATCATAGTTTTCTCTTTCAATATCCCTACCAGCTGGAGTCATATCAATAAAAATGCTGTTTAAATATCCTTTCTCTAGGCAATAGGAAATACAGAGAAAAAAAGAGACTGAAATAGTTAGCAACATGCAGAACCTTTGAGAGTCTTAAACATGGCAAATCCACTTCAAAATAGCACTAATTTTTGGCATTACCTCTGGATGTGTATTTCATAAATCTGAATTAAACAACTAAAATCACCATAAAGTAGACAAGGTGATACAGGTATGTTTTCATAACCTCTACATACTGAGTGGAAAATCTTCAGATTTTGAAACGGGTACATCTGAAATATTGCCTACCAGAGCTATTTCCAGCTCTGAGATTCTCTGATCAGAAACGCTTGATGGATTTAAGACTGTACATTGTCAGCTGGATGATTCATACCTTTATAAAATATGATTTGCCCATCTATACAGGATGTACCTAACAGTACTTGAACAGTGTTAGATTGTTTGCCAGGAATTGAGACACATGGTATGTAATTAACATTGTATGTAAATTCTCCTACATCTGGAACTGTTCCAAACCACATCTTTTCCTCCCCGACTGTGTTACTGCCCTTAACACGAGTGCAGCAGCAAGTCCACACATTTACCAGTACACTCCACATCTCATGAGGGAATTCACAGCCAAGATTGTAATTCCACAAAAGTGTGAGAGAACAATCCTGGGTTCTGGTTTCAACTTCTAAAGCTGTTTGTTCATCTGGCTTTGAAAGATTCCTTGACACTATCTTTCAGCAGAGCTGAAACACAGTCCCACAATTTCCCTCTTCCAGTAAATAGATTTTAAGTAAGCACCGATTTGGAGAGAATTTCCTGCCCACTTGCTTGATTTCATTACCTATGAACCTTGCATTCTTTGCTGTACAACTGTTACAGTTACAACAGGAAGGCTGGAGAAAACGTCTTTCTCAGTATAGTCTTTAACTTGACAGAAAAAGATGTTTTTGTAGGGGTAGAAAGCACATTTTGAACTCCCTAATGCTCAAGAGTTCAACAAATGCAGTTCTTTAATTTCCTATATAAATCTAAAATAAATTAAAAAGTAAAAGATTGATCTTCTGCACCTTCACTCACAGTTCTCCTTACTATCAGTGGGCAGCACTACCTTCCTTAACTGTTTTTAAATGAATACAACTCCATTGCATGTTTGTTGCAGAATTCAACCAATAAGATGAATGTTTGTAAGGTTTATTCTGAGCATTCTTAGTGCCCGGGCACTGAAATTCCTACTTTTGTGAATGCTGAACAAGCCCCGGTGTTAAATAGAAGGTGGGATACTGTTGAGGAGGTGGCTTTGTCTATGCAGAGTTTGAAGCCTTGGGGTACTTCACTGTCTAATCTTTAACTCTTACATGCTCAGGCATTTATCTGGGTAGACACAGGTTTTCTGTGAATATAAATTTTGGACTCAGATTCCTAAATTCCATCAAAGTTGCACTCTAGTTGCCCAAGTACTTTTTCAGATCTGGCCATTTGCTAAATAAATAAGAAATATGAAATACAAGTTCAAGCACAAATACTGAGAATGGGAAACTCACACTAAAAATAGAATAAGACTATTAAAATGCATCATAAATGTCAGCAAAGACCTCACTTACTATATTTTAGAATTAAATTTGAACATGACAGTTGTCAAGTCACAGATTCTGCCAGTTACCCATGTCCACCATTATTACAGGCTCATCTATATCCCTGAGTATTTCTGGCTTCCCGGATTTCTGGCTTCCTGAATTTCTGGCACACAGAGTATTAAAACAGAAATGTTCAAAAAATGGTTGTTTTATTAAAGTTATTTACAAATCCTAAACTTTAATTTCTTGCTTTTTTGGTTATGTGTATATGATCCATATAGTAAGATGTAATAAGGCTGATCTTGCAGGAAGAATAGTGCATAAGTCAGAATGTATTACTTTAGAAGTAATTTCTTTGAAGATCTTGTTCTCTGGATAAAAAGGAAAACAACTTTAGCTGCAGTGAAACAGGCATCCAGGCTTATTTTACTAAACATTATGTGCAGCTTTGGAACAAATGCAATGTTGCAGCTAAAAACAAGCATTTCTCTGGTTTGTGGTTTCGAAACTTTTTCTGCAGTATACAGTGCCTTCTCTAAATTAAATTTGTTACAAGGAAGGGAGAAAATTGGAGAACAAGACAACTCACAAACGAACCTCCAAAACATAGAATCACAGAATCATAGAAACATCAAGGTTGGGAGAGAACTTAAAGATCATCTAGTCCAACTGCCGATCATCTAGTCCAATAAAGATCATCTAGTCCAACTGACCACTCAGTATAAGTAAAGTATTAGACGTGATCAAGCAACAGCAAAAGTCATAGACCTTTAAGGTGTAAGGTATCACTAAATCTGGCCACGGACATTACAAATTAACTGGCCATATAAACCTATCAGTCATTAATGTAAACCTCCTACTATATGCCTCGATACCAGTTTCAGCTCCACGATCTCTGCTTGCAGTACTCGAATTTAACAGCAGTAATAGCTGTAGTCAACCAATCTAATAGACAATATAAGACTCAGACATTCTTTTCATCTAGGATTAAATATGTGGAGGAAATATGTTATGATACAAACCAAAGACCATGAATTTTGAAGTATATGCTACTTGAAAAAATGTTTTATTTTATATACAGCTATGGAAACATGGTATTACCAAGAGAGACTGTCGAGTGAGAAGACAGGCTCTAGTTTTTCAAGTGTTTTGCAGAAAACTAATGCTCTCCTATACAAAAGTCCCTGAACTACCTCATCCCTCCATCATCGTAAAGCCTGGGCTAAAGGATAGGGAGATCTATGAGTTTCGTTTGTCTCATCTTGAAAAAACCCTATCCAAATCCTGCAGCTTAGACACTTAAACCAGAAAATTTGAAACCACACAGGTTTCAAACTCTTTAATTGCTTTGCTTTTTGGAGTGAAGAAAATGTTAAAGGTAAAGTATTCAAGACGGCTAATAGATGTGGCTTATAACTTTATTTTTTCCTTAGACAGGAAGAAATTTTAATGAAAAAGAAGGTGGAAAAAAGGATGGGTTTAAAATGTCCGTATATTCCTTTGAACTACATCTCCCTGTTCCTAAATATATTTCTACCCTACTACCTTGCAACATGTTGGCTAAAAGCAGATTACTTTAAAAACAAACAGAATATTTCTGCATTTTTTAGAACTCAATTAGGGACAAAAGAATACCATATAATTTATTTGGCTGTTCAAAGGCAAACCAAATAGGGAATTCCAAATGTTCATGCCAAAAATGGAATATACAGGTCTTAGACAGCCCAAAATTGTTCACATCAAAGCTTTTGCTACAAAATTTTGTTCCAACAATGTAACAAAACACAAAAATCATAGTCCAGCAATTTGTGAGAAGGACTAGACGAGTTTTGACAAATACATTATTCATAACAAACCACTAATTGAAGTACCACATTATCAGTCAGTTCTGCAACTGTATTAGATGTCACAGCAAGACTTGTGTGTTTATTTTGCTGTATAACTTCTTAAGTCTTTTGATCATTTTAATATCAAGAAGTACAGAAAATAACATTACCTGATAATGCAGTCATATATTTACAAATAATTTCAAATATATATAAAAAACACTTCCTTTTTCATCTGTAATTTCATATTTGGTTTACAGGACAGATACTCCTCTCATTTATTGCAGTGCAGATTCATAATTCTCCTTTACTAGATTGAAACATTGAAGAAAATGTAAGCTCACATTACAATCTGAGTAGGGTCAGAACTTCCTTTTATTGAAGCAGTCTTTCTGAAACACTTGATTGTATGTAGTGTGATACTTATCAAACTATAATTATCAACAGGGAAGAACATCCTACACTGCACTTTCTAAATGCAGTTTGCTTAGGTAAGAGCATTAATGACAGTATCAGCAGCAAAAGCTCCCAGCACTGTGCTAGGTTTGGTACATGCACAGAAGGAGACATTTGGCTGCTCAAACAGGATTTATGCATATTTTTGGAATAACTTGCATATTACTAGTGGGATGCTTATCAGAGCTTGAGAACTCTGGCCCAGACCCATCTTTATATTTGGATGACATTAGTGTAAGAGTCACCTTAGTCATGTCATGAGACAGAGGCAACAACTGTGTCCCTGAAGCCTGGTGCCTGACTGGGTATGCAGTCCTTGCCCATTGCAGGTGCAAAGCAAAGTGTGCTAGCTTAAAACATCTCTGCTGAGCTGAATAACTGAATCATTCTGGACCAGGTGTGCACCCCCATGGTTATGGATATGACAAAGGGGAGGCTTGTATTAGTGAAATATTTGTGGCATAAATATGCAAATCTACCCTCCTATGGGGAAAAATTAATAGAGATGATAATGATCATCATCTCAGTTGTTCGTACTGCTTAAAAAAAAACTTGAGTGGGATTGTTATTGCATTTTAATTGCTATTTATGAGTTTTATTGATTTTATGCTGACATACATAGAAGACAATGTAGATAGACTAACTGGTAACATTTAAAACAGTCAGCTGCAAACTGGGGTATAGTACAGCATATCAGGAGATTTCTTTGTAAATTATTTTTTGTCCTAGCCATGTTCAGAGGTCATTCTTTGTTTCCTAAATTTGCAAACTTATTGCACACCAGTCCAAGGTTATATAACTTCCAAACATAATTGTTCCATGTACAATATTAACTAACAAGTATCTATAACTACTAGCTGCTCCCAGCTGGTAATATGCTTAGAAAATTCATATATTTGAACTTGTCTGTCTAGTTTAATTAGTTGAGAAAATACCTGACTTAAGAAAGTGCTAAAAGTGAGTAATTCAGATACAAATAATTTTATCAGATTTGTTGCTCTTAAAAATGAATAATTCACATGTGAATATTTTTAAATTCATAATTCCCATGTCAATTTGTCTCAGAATATGGATTTGAGAAAATATTATATTGATAACATTTTTACAAAGTACTGAAAGCTCAACTCTTGGAGCACATGCCAGGTGGCAGAGGAGTTACATCGTTTGCATCTATTTTTAACTAAATTACTACTTTGAAGTCAATAATTGTATAGCCATCTTGGATACTAAAGGAAGTCTTTTCTAGCATCTAATGATGCTTAATATCCACTTCCTTTCAAAATAATGGAAGTCTTTTCATTTAAACAATTCTGCCTTCAAGGAAGACTTGCTTCAGTACATTGGATAATTTTGTTGGGCTTTTTTTTTTCTTGAGTTCAAATAGTGTTAGGACACTATTTTTCTAACTCTTGCATGACAAAGAAAAACTAATCAATAATCAGCTAGGAAATGAGAAACTAAGTACCAAAGAAAAAAGAATATTCAAGACGCAAAAAAGAGTAGGAACCTCTTTACTTGAACCCCTGATGTTCTGTAGGCACTGTAAAATCACTAGAGCAGGAACTTGAGAATTGAGTTGTTTAAATGATGAAGGTGACATTTTAGCAAAAGATCTAATACTGATGCTATCCCAGAACACATAGCTCAGAAAAAGTGGAAGTTGTCATGACTCTAAGTGATTTGAAAGGCCTTTCATCTTTGGGGTGTTTAATGGGATCAACCATCACTGCAGCAGAACAGGTAGTGCCAGAGAATAATCCCAAATAGTACTCAGTGGCCAACGGGCACCAGATCTCCCCAGGAGACCTGCACATATGTACAACTATCTGTATGTTGCACTATAACTCCATGTTTTATCCATCCCTATGTTAAAAGAGTTTTGGGGTTTTTGAATGCCCTTGTGTCACATAGTTCTCCACACTACATTTCAGAAGAATGAAAAATCTCCTCCCATTTAGGGCAGTATCTTGAATAACTTCATCCCAGTAAAACCTGTCATTTTAGAATAGACATAACTACAGCATCAAAGTATTTTCCCTGCTGAATTTGCTTTCTCAATCTTCAGAGACTTCACTTTTACTCAACAAAAAAAATAAAATTAGTCAGCTGAAATATAAAAACTGCTCAATTTGGGCAGGTTTATGCAAACTTGGTGGCAGCCTTTACATAAGATGTCCTAGTTGTTTCAAAATGAAAAAAAAAAAAAGCCTTTTTGCCTGAGACATTTCCTGTTATTTGCTTATTTGTTGGCTTTTCTTCATCAAAATTACAAAATAGCATTTAGCTCTGTGCATACTTCTCTGTAGAAGTATATAAGTCCCCGTATACCTCATTTGGCATATCATTGTAGTAGTTCTATACCCATTCTTTAAGTGCTTCTTAGTTCCACTGGGTTGAGCTTTGAAGTCTTTTTTCTTTAATGCACGCTCCAGTTGCTGGTTCTTGTTAAAAGCAACTTAACAAGTCTGTGCTAGAACAATCGTATCACAGAAAGGCTCTAATATATCAGAGGATACATGCTCATACACTATGGGAGTTACTGATACACTCGATTTTCTAGGCATCTTCAAATTAATTTTGTCTGTTACTTTACTTCCTTCTTTAAAACATGACCAATGACAATGTCACATCCATCTGGCTAAAGTTTTGAGTCCATTTTTATGGATGGTCATGAGCTAATTCTTGTATTAGTCACCAGACTGTTCTCTTAGTACCTTAGCTGTAGCTGAACCATGCTACCACCTTCTCTTCTCCCTTTCAGAAATGATCTCCAAAGGAATATGTGTAAAGGAGAATTGCATCAGTGCACTTATACCTGGTTCTGATCCTGAAAAGAGACCTCTATTTTTCTGCGTTCTCCTGGTCCTTGAATTCAACTGCTTGAGCTGTGTACAGTTTATAAATTATTGTACAGCTCACTGTATGAAAGTAACACCATTATCAGCAGATAAGTAGACTCAGCTACTTAAGCCCACATGAAATGTTTAAGTTCCTTATTTACAGCAGAAAATTATTTTTAGAGAAATCAATAAGAGTGTTTGTAATGGGATCTTTGTCCTCTTTTAATTCATTGTCATCCACAGAGTTTGCTAGAATCAGTCTCTGATAAGGCTATCCCATAAATAGCTGACAGGCAAGAGGCAATTTCTATCAACACAAAACTTGTGAAGGGCAGCCAGAGAGGTATTGAAGCCAGAAACAGAAGATTTGAAGCTTTTAGCTGCCTGATAAATTTTATATTCTTGATGAGACCTATGACTCTAAAACTGTTTCGCTAACAACCTGGAATGTGATATCACAATACTGCAGTACAGTATCACCACACAGATATGTCTTCACTCAAAATGTGTTCTGAATATCTGAAATCTAAGAAGTATAAGATAGCAATCTACGTGGCAAAACATGGAGCACATTTTGTTGAGGAAAAGTGCAAGTCCTGGTGGTGCAGTTTGTAAGCCCACATTCACACTGACAAACCTCTTCAATGTAACTAATTACATAATCACAGAATCACAGAATGTTAGGCATTGGAATGGGCCTCAAAAGAGTCCAACCCTGACAGAGCAGGACAACCTAAAGCAATCTAATCATACCCATCCCATCAACTTTACTATCAACCTGGCCTTGAGTTTAGAGATAACAAAAAAGTTTTTGTGGGCTTATTATAACTTCTAAAGACGCAGCTTATTTTCATCAGACAAAAGAAACTTTAAATGAGTACAGGACAACTATTTTGACAACATGCAGTTTTCCTGAAAAAGCACATTTTGACTTGGGCCTGGTTTCTCATACTATGTTTTTATCCAAGTTTGTGTGAGGTATTTCACTTGAAAGGAGTAGCTGTTAGTTCAATACAAGGCTTCCCCAACAAGTGTTAATGTTACTAAGGACAGAAGCTTTCCTTTAAAAGTTCAGAGGGAAGAAGATACATAAGAGAAAGGGTGTTATTTCAGTGCTTTGAATAGTTTATTTGAGGTTTCCCCATATCACTGTATCTGGTTCACCCATTTCAGATAACAAAGCACATTCCTTGTCCAGCATTTGCAGGTGCCATTGAGATTTTCAGTGCAGTATACCATGAATATTTTCTAAAGTTAATGAAGCATTCTTCTCCTTCCACAGCAGAAAACTATTCTGGTACTAAGAAAAGAGAGATGCATTCAGTCAAATGTTTAGAACTTTCAGCTGAATCAGTTGTTAAATAAGCATAATCTGTAGTTTTCACTCTCTGCTGGTTATTCTAGCTTAAAAAACAACCAGCCCATTATAGTGATTGAAGAAAATACACAGTAGAAAGCCCAGGGGTGGTGCCAGAAGCTGCTTTTGGTTCTGAAGTAGATTCAGAAGCTGCCTTCTGGGTTTTTAATATGTGTGACAAAAGAGAGAGTTGGAGACTATGGCAGGCTGGATTATTTTAGCTACAACTAAAAAGGGATCTGAGTCACTTTGTACGATTTTGACTTCATGAAACCTGTAGCATGCTGTCAGCCTACACAGAGGTTCTTCCTTTCATCTAAGTAAATCTAGCTGCAGCAAATGGCCAAGTCAAGGTCATGATGTAAGACAGAAATGGTCCCACATTTCCCACAGATAGGGATTCAAGGTCCCAATTGAATCCTCTCTTTAGGAGCACACAGAAGATTCCTCATGCAGTGCTCCAGGCTTGGGGAAGAGTGGCTGGAAAGCAGCCTGGCGGAAAAGGACCTGGGGGTGTTGGTTGACAGCCGGCTGAACATGAGCCAGCAGTGTGCCCAGGTGGCCAAGAAGGCCAAGGGCATCCTGGCCTGTATCAGAAATGGTGTGACCAGCAGGAGTAGGGAGGTGATCGTGCCCCTGTACTCAGCACTGGTGAGACTGCACCTTGAGTACTGCAAGTCCAGTTCTGGGCACCGCAGGATGGGAAGGACATTGAGGTGCTGGAGCGAGTCCAGAGAAGGGCAATGAGGCTGGTGAGAGGTCTGGAAAACAAGCCTTATGGAGACCAGCTGAGAGAACTGGGGTTATTTAGCCTGGAGTAGAGGAGACTGAGAGGAGACCTTATTGCCCTCTACAACTACTAAAGAGAGGTTGTAGTGAGGCTGGTGTTGGTCTCTTCTCCCGAATTGCTAATGATAGGACAAGAGGAAATGGCCTCAAGTTCCGTCAGGGGAAGTTTAGGTTGGATATTAGGAAGAAGTTNTAATGGCTAGGAATATGATGGGATAAAGGTTGGACTTGATGACCCTGGAGGTCCCTTCCAACCATAATGATTCTATGATTCTATGATTCTATGATTCTTGTGCTAGATAGTACACACAAATAGGAGGTAAAGTAATACGTGAAAATTAGTGTTAACACCTGTGAAGATGTTATAATTACAGTATATTTCACACAGTATCATCAGCAGCCATCTTATAGCTTTAAAAACTTCACAGGCTGGTTTTGAACTTCTGACACATCCATCAAAAAGCCCCTTGGTGTATATCTATATCTATAAGAACATCAGTTGGCATTGGCATTAGTGCTGAAATATGGCACTCGTTTCACTTCTAGGAATAGGTTGCAAAACACTGACAGCCTATAAGATAGGATTGATGAGTCAGCCAAAAGAGGACAGTAATAGAGATAAGTATAGGGTAAAAGTTACATGAAGATTTTTTTTTGGCCTCAAAAAAACAAAAGGGAAACTGACTGTGGACCTACGAGTAGTGACCACAGTCAGGAAGCTGTTTCTGTGCTGTTCTTCAACAGCTTTCATCAACATTTCAGAAACTCACTGCTATGTTTGCCCACCAAAAAGATGATCACTGAGTCCTGTGAACTTAGTGTCGACAGCTGAGTCAGTGCATTGACAGTGAGGGAAGGGAATGGAAATGGTGGGACTGCAATGAGTGGCTGAGACAACAAGCTTAGGAAAGGGAAGATGTCTATCAACACTCTTGATATTTATGCTTTTACTAGTTACAGGAGGTGAGAACACCAGTCCAGAGAGTGAATTTTGACAGTGATGAAGTGAAGGAAAGGCACTGGAAAGACGGATCTCTCCTGGAATGAAGGAAGCTGCACTCAACTCAGTTTGCAATTCAAACACTGATCAGGATACTGCAGCAAAGTTCACTCTCTGGGACATAGCTTGTTCTCTGAGCCTGAAAATAAGTGGCACAATACAATGTGTGTCTGTAAGGCCCATTCAATCTCCCAAACTATGACCAAGCATGGTCTAGGACAGAGCAAGGTGGCACTAGCCAGAATTGTGTCAGGGAGCTTATAGATAATGATGCATCAGTGCTCAAATTGTATCTTGGTATTGTGATTTTATTTACCGTAGAAGTACAGGGTGTTTCAAAGAGACAGCCACCCAATTTCAATTGAAGGTCCATTTAAAATGGGTTCATCTTTTTTAAACACCCTGTAGTTTGTTGGACTATCTTAGAGAATAGGAGGAACATCTCTACTAGGCTGTTTAAGACAACATTACTACCATGACAGAACAATATGGCATCTGAATTTAGCTATGAAATGCACTTGCAAGTGAAACCATAGCTGTAGTACTTGAAGTGTCTGCAAATTTATGGAAATAAATTCCTTTACCCATGTGAAAAATAAACCCTTACAGTGGATGCCAGGTGAGTGGTAAGTAACAGACCATTATAAAAACTGATTATGTCATACTAGAATGGGAATTTATCATAGCATAATTGTCTGAAAGAGGCATTAGCTGGGCTTAATTTTTGGATAATTATGAATTATAGAGTGAAAGTACATTCCTGGAAATTTCTGGAATTATTGTAGTAATATCACAGTAATTTTCTATTGGATTGAAGTGGTAAATTCAGGTTTTGCAATAGGTTTATGCAGGTTGAGAAGATTTGTAGCATCTTTCAGGAAGGTATGCTTGTGGCATGCTCTTCTGGGAATGCAGAAGAGGTATATCATTCAGATAGATCACTGAGATTTTACTCTGAATTTTCAAGCAGTTTGCTATACTAGTGGAGATTATCCCTTGTTCTGAAGATGAGTGATAGGAAATAAGAAAAGTGAAAAGGCACTAACAATCCTTCTGTCAGAGGGCATCCAAGACGAGCTGAAGCAGATTTTGATGAGTTTGTTTATGGGAATGTGAATGCTATTTCTGGAATTACAAGAGATATATCAATAGAAGCCAACTCATATTACCATTTCATCAGCGCAATTTCTGAGATGAATGAAACCGCACATCACGAGATGATAAGGAACTATAAGCAAGACAGTTCTCCTGCCTTACATCAATTTAAAGCAAGACGTATTACCTTTTGGACCCATAGTGACTATTTGAAGATTATCTGTCCTTTGAGGGTCAGGTAAACTCAGAGAAGTTCTTAATTCTTGGCAATGTTAATTGCTAGTTATTACCTACAGGTGCATAAGTAGTGACATTGTGAAGAAGAGAATCTGTCAGCTATCTCTGCTGGAAAGGCTTTACTTCTGTAGGGCTAAGAAACAAAAAGGCTGGTTGCTGTCATGGTCAGTTTGTGTTCAGAAGCCATAGTGACCCTAGCAGTACACAACTAGCAACCTTTCCCTTTCAGTACCTGCAGCTGGTATGCTCAGACAAAAAGATCAGCAACACAGTTGGTTATTGTAGGTCATACGAGAGTAAGGTAAAAGTTTGAAAACATGCAAAGTCGTGATCCTGATCATTTACCTCTCTTACACAAGAGTCAGCTATACTTACTCCAGTCCTTCTAAAAACTTCCAGTGAAAGAAATGTGTTAGCCTTCTTTGCCTCTGTCTTTACNGCAGCTGGTATGCTCAGACAAAAAGATCAGCAACACAGTTGGTTATTGTAGGTCATACGAGAGTAAGGTAAAAGTTTGAAAACATGCAAAGTCGTGATCCTGATCATTTACCTCTCTTACACAAGAGTCAGCTATACTTACTCCAGTCCTTCTAAAAACTTCCAGTGAAAGAAATGTGTTAGCCTTCTTTGCCTCTGTCTTTACTCCTGCAGGCTTTCCCCAGGAGCCCCTGATCCCTACAGCCCCGGAAGAAGTCAGGACAAAGGAGGAGGTTGCCTTGGTAGATGAGGATTGGGTTAGGGATCAGTTGAGCAATCTGGACATCCATAAATCGATGGGTCCGGATGGAATGCACCCAAGGGTGCTGAGGGAGCTGGCAGAGGTCATTGCTAAGCCACTCTCCATCATCTTTGGTAAGTCATGGGCAACAGGAGAGGTGCCTGAGGACTGGAGGATAGCAAATGTCACTCCAGTCTACAAGAAGGGCAAGAAGGAGGACCCGGGTAACTATAGACCGGTCAGCCTCACTTCCATCCCTGGAAAGGTGATGGAACAACTTGTTCTTGGCACTATCTCTAGGCACATCAAGGATGAGGGGGTCATTAAGAGTAGTCAACATGGCTTTACCAAGGGTAAGTCATGTTTGACCAACCTTATAGC
>VZRW01004844.1:206414-239142 GCA_013398125.1 Aegotheles bennettii
ACATCTCCCTTATGAGGAAAGGCTGAGGAAGCTGGGTCTCTTTAGCTTGGAGAAAAGGAGACTGAGGGGTGACCTCATCCATGTTTACAAATATGTAAAGGGTGAGGGTCAGGATGATGGAGCAAAGCTTTTTGCAGTGAAGTCCAATGATAGGACAAGGGGCAATAGATGCAAACTGGAGCATAGGAGGTTCCATGTGAATATCAGGAAGAACTTTTTCACTGTGAGAGTGACAGAGCACTGGAACAGGCTGCCCAGAGAGGTTGTGGAGTCTCCTTCACTGGAGACATTCAAAACCCACCTGGATGCGTTCCTGTGTGATGTACTGCAGGTGACCATGCTCTGGCAGGGGGGTTGGACTAGATGATCTTTCGAGGTCCCTTCCAACCCTAGAATTCTGTGATTCTGTGATTCTGTTAGTGTCTGTGAGCAGCCAATTCCCGTGTTTCATTAGTTTTACTGATATCCAACCTGCGTATTGCTTTCTGCAATTTAGTAAAACATGTTTGGTTGTAATAAGAGTGTCCTATTCATCAGTCTCTGATTGCTTATGCTAGTCCACCCAGATGGAGACCTTGAGGTTATACAATAGATCCTGTAGGATAAGGGAGAGGATGACACTGCATCAAGCCCCAATTATTCCTTGAATCCTGAACAGATCTTCACTTGTGAATCAAGCCAAATGCTATAAATAGTTCACAACTGGTAACCCAATTAGTTCTTGATTGGTTTTAAATGCCATGCATTTAACTAGAAGGTGTTCAGCAAAAATGTTACTAATTCCAGTAATGCAAATGAGCTTCCCACTTCTAAATATAAGTGTCAGAACTTCCTCTTTCTGGATGGACCTCAAAATTCTGAAATTTTTCTGTACAATTCTACTTACATTCAGTATATTATATTACATATAGAAATGATGGTGTTGCTCTAAGACACATTAATGCTGTCTGTCATGCTTATCTCCATAGTTGTCTTCATAAGATATTGAAGATCATGCCAAAACCTCTTAGAAAGTCAATAAAGCTGCTTCCACTTCCATTACTTACCAACTTGTCTATAGTTAATCTGAGTAGCATTTACATGGACTAATAAACAGAAGGGATTTAGTATAAATGTTAAATGACACAATTAAAATAAATAGGAATCTGAGATTTTTAATCACATTCTCATGGAGAGATCTGCAAACAAGAAGCAGTCTTGACTGAAGACAGAGACCAAATTTGTCATATGTGAATGCCTCAGATTTGGCATGGATATATATATCTTGGCAAAGAAACAGATGCATATCTGGTTTTCAGAGCTGTTAAGCATGTGCAGTCCCCATTGATTTATATGAGACCTAAACATATTTGATATTTCAAACAGATGATATTTTCATTCAATGTATTAAGTAATACTAGGTTTTTGCTGCTAAATTTATTATTTTAGCATCATCAGAAGTGGTTTAAATGAGACTTTCTCACCACATAATATCTTAAGAACTAGTGTGCTGCACTATCCCAAACTAACTCCATTTAAACAACTTTGTATTTGAATACTTCCTTGGTTCCTTCATATTCATGGTAGGGTTGCCTCCGTTCTTACTGGGTGAACACAGATCAGGATTACTGACATGATAAATTAAGGGTTATTCTTAAAATCTTTGTTTTATGTCAAGTTCTAGATAAAACTAAATGAATGAGACTTTATATTATAGGTTTTACTCACAGTGAGCACCCAGAGGTCTATCTGCATAAGGACTAAAAAATCTGGCTTTTATAAGCACTAGCATTTTCAGTGCTACTAAAAGGAAGGAAATAATAGGATAAAAATCCTAGCAAAAAACACCTGACAACAGCCTGAGAACAACATTTCATTCCAGAACTTACCCAGAAATCTGATTTCCTTTGCTTTGTGTCAGGCATTTAACATTATTGTTGCCATTAAGGGAATTTTATGAAAGTGATTAAAATAAAACTTCTTGGAAAAGAGGTGCCACAAGAGACTTCAGCATCACTCGTGAAGTCATTTATCTACTGTGAAAACACAAGTCTCTTGCTTTATTAAACATCTCTGTACAAGCTCCACTTGGTGTCTGGGACCAGATATTCACCTGGCACAGTTCCATTGAAATCAATGGACCCATATTGATTTACACAAGCTGAAAATCTAATCCTCTGAGTTTATTACAGCATCACTAAAAGGGGTGATTAATTGTAGCATAGCATCACAATATGATAATAATGCTCAGAAACCTCTCCAGAGTGGAATAGAAATATGTTATGTCTTTCTACAAAACATTTGTTTCATGTAGGCTGCCTATGTTTTAGTTGGGGTGTGTTTACTTTTAAAATACAGATGGCAATCTTGTTACCATCTCAAGCTTACCCTTCAAAACAAATCATGACAAGGTAGTGGTATAAAATTGCTGACATTCTGATTGTCACTGGGCCCTAGGTACATAGTTGTTGGGGTAGGACGATGGCATATAGTGAACCAGCCATTTGATAGCCTTTTGATTAAACACACAGCCACATACCAAAGGTCATCTCGAGGAGCAGGAAACAAGAAGAACATCAATTGTTTCCAAGTTGGACACAAGAAGGGACACAGGAAGAGACACCAGGAAGTAAGGCAACATTACTTCCAAATGGCGTGGACAGTGTATTACCAGGAAGAAAATGGACCAATGGGAGTGTTGCTAATTGGACCAATGGGAGTGTGGCTAGTGCTCATGACTGCCTCACGTAAGAGGGACATTAACCAATCAGAGAGCACGTATTAGGTGCGTGATGCAAATGTATATAAGAGAAAGTTAAGTAAATAAAGAGGTCTTTCACTTGATTCACATTGAATTTGCAAAGTCCATCCTTGATTCCCCTGCACATAGTGATACTCTTTAAGAATATTTTCTCCATTTCACAACTTTCTACAGAAGATGTGTCCTTCCTGTCCTCCAGGACAGTTGAGGTTTCTGGGCCCTGCGTGCACTCCAAGTCTCACCCTATGCGCCCTGCACAGGAGGTAGCTGCCTGGCCTGGTGGCCAGCTCTGATACAGCCCAGCCGTCTAAGCTGGGATCAGGCTGCTAGGAAAGAGCTGTGCAAGACAGCCATGAGAAGCTCTGTCAGGGTCTCATCATGCTCTATTCCTGCATTCAAGGTCTAGCTGTTGCCCTCAGTCCAGGCCTGAGCCATACTGGAGCTATGCCTGTGCCTGACGCTCATTCTGACCTACTGACCTGACCTCAGACCTGCCTTGTCACCAGGGACTTGCCTGGGCTGTGGCTGACCCTGATTACTGTCACTGGACTTGCACCTGCCCTCCTTGCTCCAGCACAGTGGGACTGTGCCCTTGCTGGTGAGGATGGAGCCCTTCCACCTTGCTGTCACCCCAGCTCCTAGCTCGCCTTCCCTGGGGAGCAGCCTGTTCTTGTTTCCTACTGAGTAGGTGAACCCTTAACTCCTGCATGTACACTGCTGTTAGCAGCAGGCACAAGTGAAAGGGCGTATGCTGTGGTTTTTGATAAACAAAAGTGAAGAAATGTGCTTTACAGGACCATTCTTATTTAATACTAAATTTAGCAAGAATGGTAAAAATTGAGCCCACTCCCCTTTTTTTTTTTTTGTATTACTACACAGAAATCTCATGTCTAGTAAGACTTTATAATCTAAGAATCTGAATGGCAAAGGGAAAATTCCATTCAGAAAAACAACAGTTCAAGCAAAACACTTTTCTGCATTTACTTAATTTTAATAATAAAAGTATTAGCACTTTTCCCAAGCTATCACAGAATCACACAGAATCACAGAATCACAGAATTCTAGGGTTGGAAGGGACCTCGAAGGATCATCTAGTCCAACCCCCCTGCCGGAGCAGGTTCACCTACAGTACATCACACAGGAACGCATCCAGGTGGGTTTTGAATGTCTCCAGTGAAGGAGACTCCACAACCTCTTTGGGCAGCCTATATAGACCTGTCATGCAGAAGTGTGAGATATACTCAAGGGTTCACCTCAGCTTATCATTTCCTGCAGAGTCCCAGTAGCTCACATAGTTGTGATGCAGTGTCCCAGACTCTTTACCCCACTGAGAGACACCATGTGTGAAAATGCAAAGAGGCAGAGAGGTCCAAGAAAAGTTGGGCCCTTCAGTACAAGGACATTGGGGTGCTGGAGCATGTCCAAAGAAGGGTAATGAAGCTGGTGAAGGGTCTAGAACACAAGTTTTACAAGGAGTGGCTGAGGGCACTGGGGTTGTTTTGTCTAGAGAAAAGGAGGCTGAGGGGAAACCTTTAAAGCACTCTACAACTACCTGAAAGGTGGTTGTTATGAGGTAGGGGTTGGTCTCTTCTTCCAATTAGTAAGTGATAGAACAAGATGAAATGTCCTCAAGTTGTTCCAACGGAGGTTTAGATTGGATATTAGCAAAAATTTCTTCACTGAAAGGGTTGTCAGGCACCAGAACAGGCTGCCCAGGAAAGTGGTTGAATCACCATTCCTGGAGGTATTCAGAAGATGTATAGTTGTGATGCTCAGAGACATAGCTTAGGGGTAGACTTGTCAGTGTGCTAGGTGAATGGTTGGAACTGATGATCTTAAAGGTCTTTTCCAACCAAAACAATTCTGTGATTCTATGATTCTTTGTGGAGCAGCCCCTGCAGAAATCACAGCAGAAGACATTCTTACCCCACCACAGTCTCACACCATTGTTCCTCTCCTGTCACAGGCTCAGCATGGGAAAATGATCTGAGCTGGTGCAGAGGGGCGGGGATACCTCCATCACAAGGTCCACCTTCTTGAGTCTCCCAGGCTAGGTCAGAGGAAAAACAGAGGTCTGAATCAAGCTATCCTTGATTGGCTCACTTCCGAATTCCCTGGTTTGTGACAGATCTGGGTCAGGAGCTGTAAAATGAAAAAAAAAAAACAAAGATAATAATCTTGATGCATGAGGCTTCTGTCCTGGTTGCACAGTTTAATTCTGAAAGAACAAAGTCCAAAGCCAGCTTGTAGGACTGTAAATAGTCTATAACAACATAAAGTTAAAGCACTTTTAACAGACAACTCTTAGTAGAATTAAGCTGTTAAAAGGACAAATTCTATTTTCATGGAGGCATTTAGTACAGTGCTGCACACTCACCTTAGCAACAGCAATGAATGTTAATAAACGCATAGAAATTAGGTGCAAATCTGACATTTTGATGTCAAGTTTCTCATCATGAAGTGCTTCCTGAAATGGCAGCAGGCATAATACAAATTCATCATAATTCAGCTGTTGATAGGAAACAGTGCTTAGAAGTGCTTTGAGGAGCCAGGCTGGTGGCAAGGTTTCCATCAGAGACACCTAAGTCCCATGGCATGCCAGACCCAAGGCACTACAGTTTGGCAGCTCATTAAGCATTCCCATCATGCTCAGCTGTTCTTTGAATTGTGGTCTTTTCAGAAAATCTTTTTCTTTCTCAAATTATATTGATTTTAGCAAATTGCAGTGTCCTTCTGTTGATTTTCAACTACGTACAACAAAAACTTCAAGTGTGAGAGGAAAACCAAACTCATTGTGCTCCAGCAAGTTATTTTATACCATTAGACCTTTCATGGGACAAAACAGAGACTTCAGAGCTAAGAACATATGAAAATATTACAGCCATTATGAAAATAAACAGAAGCTAAGTTTCTAAATGAATACAGACCTTATATTCATCACCCAGAAAAAAAAGACCACTCAATTGTCTAGAGCACCAGCTCTGTTATCACAAACCCATTCGTTTTCAGTGTGTGGAGGGTGTAATTTTCTGTGCCCTGCTTCATCTTTGTGTCATCACCATAGACCAACCATACTGCATGCTGGCACCTGACATCTGCAGGCTGTCCTCCAACACCAGAGACTTAATGCTAGCCCATTCTGCTTCCTAAATCATGTCTTAATAAGGCAGAGAGCTACTAAAATCTGCTCTATTAATTAGGGTCTGTCATACAAGCTCTAGCAAACCAGCAACACAACCCCTACCCTGTTTCTTCCCCATGTAGATGAGCTATGATTCTCCCCTACACTTTGATTTTACAAAACATTTCAGTAATTGTATTGATGAATCATACTAGAGGTAGGACATCTGTATTGGTGTAAATGCACTGAAGTAGATGTTGCAGCTAAACATTATAGCACCAGTAATCTCATTCATGGCAGGAAGAAGAGTAGGTGTACTTGGGTGTTTGGGAAGTATGTTTGTGTTCCTGCTCTGACCTTTTTACTCATTTGAATGAATGATTTGCTAATATAGAATATTTAAGCAGCTCTGAGAGCTGAGAATAAAGCCTAGAGTGAGTGCTTTAACAAGCCAGCAAGCACCAAGGGTATTTTAAAGGACAGTTGAACCCTCAATATTCATTCAAGAATATATGTGCTCAATACAGCCATCTGCTGCCTTGGTGGATGTAGCTCCCACATAGTGGGAGATACCTGGCTCATTACTGCAGGTAAATACCTTGGCTTTAGAGAAGGATACAACACAAATACGCATCTTTCTGCAGTACTCCCTTCTGGTTAACTGTGAGATGCTCTTAGTTCAGTGCTTTTGGTTCATTCTTCATTAGAGTAAACCAGTCCTTTATTTGATTTAGTTCATATACTTTACAGATGGCTTAGAATTCTTTTTCACCAACCAGAATAACACAGTTAGTTATATTTAGCTATTGTCCTATGTATACTTAGCCCTTATCACAAGAATTTTAGGTGTATACAAAGAGCAAAATAATTTACACAACAGTTAGAAGCTTGAAATGACAAGTTCAGGGGCATGCAACATAACTTGCACTTCTTCATGTTTGGAAATCCCCTTTCTCTGCAACTCAGTAGACACCTTGGCAGGATTTATTAAAGGGACTTACCAGAGTAATAAAAATGTGCAGCTTCAAAACTTTATTTAAAATCTGTTCAGGTAGTTGTTACCCTCACTAAAAATCAATGGACTAAATCTCATACATCTCATACATCTCATATATATCACCAGAATTCCACTGAAGTCAAAGAGTTGCCTTAATGTAAGTGAGGAAGACATTTGCCCAGTGGTAATGTTCATTCTAGTAATCACTACAGGCTTACGTCTATTCTTTTTAAGGCTCATCAATCACTCAGCAATGTCAACTTAATTAATTTACTTCCTTTCAAAATTTTTCCCCATCAGCAAAAGAATTCCATGAAATAGGAAAAAAATCCTGTAAATCATTAACCTGTAAAGATAGGATAAGTGTCTTTCCTTCATTTCTTTCCCTCTTCACCTCCAAGCTGACAGGTCTGAATTAGCAAGGCTATCTAGCATGTCTAAAGTTTTAGGCTATATCTTAAGTTGGTGTCTGTAAAGGGCTGTGGAGACTAAGGAGACGAGCATCCAGGGAGCTTCCATGGTAAAAAGAAGTAAAGCAAGGCTAGCTTTCGGAGAGTGGCGGGAAGTAATCACAAAGACTAACTTCAGCCCTGGGGACACCTGATCTGCTTCTCTAAACTTCTTTATAATGAATGGAGGATAATTATGTAGTGGGTAAGTCAAAACAGACACCTAACTTCAGGCTCTCTGAAACTGCATCCCCAGGGGAACTTCTGTCCCCATCATAGACCTCCACACCCCCAGTTCCAGTGTCCACATATTAAAAAGGGATGTTTTAAAAGTAGACCATGTGCTGAAGGAAAACACAAAAACTATTTAAGGAGTGGAGAAAATGTCTGTCTTTGAGCTTGGTCTGTTTATCGTATGAGAAAAAAGATTTAGACATGACTAGATTAAGGTATATGTTTTCATGACTAAAAAATACTGGGTACTAGAAGGGACTCTAGCAGAGAAATGCATAACAGTAACCAACTGGCTGGAAGGAGAAGTCAGACAATTCAAATTAGAAATTAAGTGCACATTGGGGGTTGGACTAGATGATCTTTCGAGGTCCCTTCCAACCCCTAGAATTCCGTGATTTTTATCAGTGAGAGTGAATAGATACTGGAACAGACTACAGAGGAAAATAGTAGATTCTCACCACATTCAGATTTTTCAAGTCAGGTCTAGATGTTAGGCTGAGAGTTTTAGCAAAACTGTGGGTCTCAATGGGGCATTACAGTCTGATACTTAATGGCCTGTGACATTCAGGAGATTATAGTCTAATGGTACCTCTTAACTTTAAATACTATGAAGCTAATATCTATGAATCTATACCTGTCTCCGGGGATTCAGATGTAGGCTTTACACAAAAAAGATCACCCCCAAATTCTTTAACTCAACAGTTTTGATAACTTCTGGTATCTTTAATTTCTGCTATCTTTCAAAACCGACTGATTTCTGAAAGATTTCTGGCCACAACATCATTTCTGCAGGCAACTGAAGAGCTGAAAATAAGCTGAATACAAGCTGAATACATATGCTATTTGTAGCAATAACTATTTATTAATAATGGGATTCTTTTCTATTTTGTTATACCAGTTCTTAAAATCAATAAGGTGGCTGTAATTTTATGGCATAATTTACCATACTTATGGCAACAAATATGACATTTAGCAGCTGCGATTCACCTAGAAATCAAGCTACAGAGAGAGAGAGGCAGAAGATGAGTATATAGATGTGATTTGCAAATATTCATTACTTGAACATCATCATAATAACTGTGCAGTAAGTATTACTAACAATTTCACAGATATTTTCCTGTCTTGGTGAAGTGGTTTGTTCAAAGCTATATTAAAAAAATAAAAAATAAAAGTCAATGGGAAAAAGAGCATTAAAACACATATGGGAAGCTCTGGTCCTCTTGAAGTTATTTGCAGATTTTGGGGAACCAAAATTTCAGCATGCTTTGTAGCTTAGCTTAAGCCTAAATCCATCCTAGGCACAGTAAAATGTTTTTCCTTTAGTTTGTATCTGACCTGAAAACTTGTGCCAAAAGAAGGATAATGTTCATTCCTTATTTATTTATTTTCTCCTTTTTCCACACTTGACAATCACACTGAATTATCAGGTGGAAAGCATTCTTTACTCTCTGCACACTTTATAATATTTTTAATGTATTTCCCATGAGGGTAAAGTGAACTGAGGTTAAATTCCACTAACAGAAACAGTTGAAAACCCATAAGAAAAATGTACAGAGAGGGTGAAATCAGGTCTTTATTTCTAGTTGTAGAGTTGACTTTAGACTTCAGCTAAGTAATCTGATGTTAAGATTTCTTTTGTACTCAGAAAAAAAACAATAAAAATTAAGACAAGCCTCATGAATTGAAAGTGATTAAAGCTAAATAAATATCTGAATGATTTTGTGTGAAAAAACAGCAATTCTATAACTTGTAACAGTTCTTAACTCTGTTTTATTGAAACTCATACTAGGGAAGTGAGGGATTATACCAATAAGTTAGCATAGGCTATTAAACAGTTTTTGAACTGTTTTAAGTGATTTCAAACCAAATAATTTTGGTTAGCATTGGTTTGAGCTATTGTGGGTAAGGATAGAGACAACTGAATGTAACACTGTGATTCAATGTCACCTTTTTCTACCATATTGCTACACCCTCTGCCCACAATCAGTCTTGCATTGTCCACACATCTGCATGGCTTTTCCCCACCTTCATTTACATAGAAGAAAAGTGGGCAGGAAGCCATGATCTCCATGTCTGCCAGTGAAGACATCTCCGACCCTGGCCCTCAATTTCACACATTTCCTCCTCTTAGACCAGTATTCCAGTGCCTTCCCTTCAGAGGAAAAACTACAGTAACTGAGAAGTATTACTTGAATCAACAGGCTACAAAGCTTTCCTCCTTCTATGGCTGGTCTCTCAGAGCATGAGTTATTTCCCCATCATTTCTACAGCAACTCCTAACTGATTTCTGTGCCTTTTCACTCAAGAACTGTGCCGATTATCTGAAGCTTAGTTAAGTCATCAGTAGTTTACATTTCAGTCACTTGCAAGCCATCAGAAGTCTTGTTTCCCAAGGAAATGTTATTATGCAGAAAAGTGACATATGTCACCTGGAAGAAATAGACACTTTGCCTTGATTTCCCTGCAAGGTCATTGTGTAATGCCTTCCTACATTTGCAGTCCTTTTCTTATTATCTAACAGTAATTATTTCATTAGATCATCTCCTTCTCCTTCAGGGTCTTCATGCAATATTTCTCCAAACTATCTTTTTACCTCAGGTGCACAGGAAAGTATTGTTTGAGTCCTCAAATGGACAACACACTTTACAAAATGTATCACATAGGAAACTGAGAAAGATGAGAATAAGCAATGCAGAGTTAGAAAATACTTACAAGGAGAGGAGGTTAGCATGAATGACACTCTCCTTCTGGCTGCAATAGAGAATAAGGCGTGGGTGTAATAAAACTTAGATAATGTTCTTCCCAGTCCAAAAAAAAATGCACATCAAATTTAAAAATCAGCACTTAGACTACAAATTAGCAGTATCTCAGAGAGAGAAAATAAAGTAAAAGTCAATCCTGTGCTGTGATGTCAACTGGAAGATATGGAGGGCATTCATTTGCACAGCTGTAAAATACAAAATTAAATGGGTTATAAATATCTTGCTTTATTTTTCCAGCATCATATGACTATTATTCTCTAAAGAAGGCAGATAAACAAATGTGGGTAAGGAAAGTTTTTTAAATTTGGTAGTAGTCCTAGTTCTAGTGGAGTCCTTTGCAGCCCTGAAAGGAAAATACAAAAGGAATCAAGGTCATCGCCAATGACAACCTGCAGATTCACCAGGGCTATTGGTGATAGGGTTGAGGCTTACCAGCCCATGAGACAGAGCAATTAACACAATGCAGCCTCCTTTTTATTGCATACTACTGAGGTGTACAGATATAATCCCTTACATGTCTTCTGTAAATCCAAACCTGCCTGGTAACACCAAAGGGAATAGTAACAAAAATCTAATAGCTCCCTTCCCAAAAATACAGAGCCTAAAATTGGTCAAACGAAGGCCAAATCTTGGTAGCAATGAACACGAACATGTTTATGTGAACATTAACACATAAACACTGTTGAGCACACAAGTAACGTCGGTCATAGAAAAGATGCATCACTGGAGCATGATCCAGTATGATGAAAGATATAAAGCAATTAAAAGTTTCTGTGTCTGGAATAATGATACACACCGACAAGTTTTAGCCAAAATTTAACAAAAACGGTTTCTCTTGAGAAACTAGAAAAAGTACAGCAACCATGACTATTGGAACAGCAGTGCCAACAAAGCCATTCAATATGTAAATGAACCCATCAAGCCTGTATGAAAACTAAAGTATTACAATGAAAGACATCGTCTACACAAAGGCAACCTCACAAGCCGTTTTGTTTCCTTTCTGAAGGAATTGCTTTGAGAAAGCAAGAGCACTGAGACCAATTCATTAGACCTCGACTGAAGAGTCAATGAGGGCCAAAGGCTGCATAAGTTCACATTCAACCTGGTATTTCAACAAATTTATGAGAACATCCTTGACAAATGTGTAATTTTGGTACTACTGAGATTTCACCCCATGACTTTGAAGCCACTGTTATAGGTATTAGTAACAAAGTGTAAGAAGAATATGCTTCTTAAGAAAAACATCTAAAGATTATAAATTGTCAGTATCCCCTGAGTCTGGGAGGGACACCTCTGAAATGCTAAGTAGAAACACAGCATAGTAGATATATGTGACTGCCCATCATAGAAATATTTAGGATCACTGCTCTCCATGACTGTCTGATTGAAGGATACAGAGAAGTCAGAGCCAGAGAGGTGCACAGTAACAGAACGAGAGGCAATTACCACCAGTTGGAACACTTTCCTTCACCTGGAGCTGAAGGCTCAGAACAGTTGATAAATCATTTTCTTCTGATTTTCAACACTGCAAATGACAACAAAACAAATTCAGGCAGATTCTTCCATAATAAAACACTTAACTTGAGGCTCAGAACTTGGAGAAATTTCAGTCTGATGACACAAAAACAAGGTGAATGGTGGCACCTTAGCAAAGTGCAAAGAATAGCCATTTACTTATCAAAACCAAAATACTTTAAAAATATCTCTGTTAATGGAAACACACATCCTGGAAAACACACACAATGAGGTGAAATAACAGCTGAGAGCACTCACTACCATCCCTATAGCCCTGAGAACCACCTGTCACACAGGGAAAGCATAATCCATCTCAGTGCACACACAGACCGCTTGAAACCCTTATGGCTGTAACCAGTGATTAAAGAGAAGTTGTTGAGCTGCTAGTATGGAAACTGTGACTATAGTTACAGCTAACGCCTTCCCAGTGCTGTGAGTGGACATGCTGGCAGTGCCAATGCAGCACAAGTCTATTTGGTCACTCTCCGTATGTCCTTATCTAAGGAGAAATGCCAAATACGACATCCAAACAACAGAATATTGTAAAAATAGCTGTAACTATGCTCTCACCTTCTCTGAACAATGCTTTTCATGCACAGTTAGGTAATTTCATTTGAAAGAGGAGGTGATATTAGGATGCTCTTCCTATATCCCTTTGTCTGTACTCCTGTATATGTGTAAAAGTATGTGTATTCTGAGATGACATGAGTTGAGGACGGTTTTGGAAAATCTTGCTAGATTGTGTCATTTTACTCTATCTATCTAATGTGAGTCTTCATTTGGGAAAACAAGTTAAACATACACAAAACAATAAAAAGCATTTCTTAACAATAGAATTATGAATACACACACACAGTGCCAAACATCTTCACATTGCTCTCCTATTATAAGTCATACTAAAGCACTATCCTCAAAGCATTTTTTTTTTTAAATGAACTTTAATGTTGGCTCTGTGAGCTGTCCGAAGAGCAGACACTGAACCATGAACCATGAACATGAGCCGCGTTAGGTTACAGGTCATTTAACCAAACTGCTTTTCATTTTTGAAATGTGCAGACTGCCTCCGCTGGAGGACCTGTTGGCATGAGAATGCATACTTAAGGTTTATTAAATATGCTAGTTACACAAAAGAGAATTATGTAGTCATATTCATACTGAGCAGTTAGGATTTTGCATACAAAATCTGACCCAAATTTATTTTTCATTTTATAATAGAAAGCTTTGTTAATCTGTCATCAAATATCCAAATATATTATAAATAGTACCCTTAAAAACAAAAATTCACTTGTGAATCTGATAGAATGGGTTAGGTGAACTGTTTTAAAATTCATTGCTCTTTCCTTTGTCAAGTGCTCCTCTCAAATGATAATAAGCAACACATGTAATTTCATCCTGCAGTAATCTGTGGTAGATCTGATTATATATTGCCTGTCAGCAATAGACTTTCTGTCAAACTGCTTTAACAAGCGTCATTTTCATGAAGCCATCAAGAAGGAAGCCTTGGTGCTTCAGGTCCAGTGATGAGACAGTCGTGTTGGAAAGGCAGCTTTGGGCTATGCCATCTGGTGGGACAGTGACCAAAGCCACAATGCAGCTAAAGGAGCTCCATGAAGAAGAAGAAGAGGAGGTCACTGCAGCAGCTTTTCTCCAGTTAGCAATAACTTTGCTTTCTCATTTAAAATTTCAGCCAATCTATTTCCTTGCTACTAAGCACCCAGTGCCTGAAATACAAGCTTCAAAGCTATGAGTTTGTAAATATTAGTAGCAGAAATCATAACCAACTAGATGCCCCTTTGTCATAGACCACTCCTTATGCTAAGAACAATGAGGTGTTCCTTCACTCATGCCCAGTAGGCAAGGAAGGTTGTTGCATTTTAAATTTATCAAATTCTTTATCAGCACATGGCTATGTCCCTTCAGAAACTGTTTCTGCTTGTACGTATTTGCCCTTGTATCTGAATGTCGTCAAGGATGTTCTCCAGTAATTAGTCTGTATGGCTGTTGCTCCATCATATCTTCTTTCTAAATTAACTTCTGGTGAGTGTGTTGGAAAAATCAGGCAACTACTAAAGGTTAGGTTATGCATCAGTGAAGGGAAACATATGTTATTTATTTATTAAAAGAAACTTCCAGATGGTTCAAGATCACCACATTGTTCAACCAGCCAGCTTAAACAACTGCTTGCTTTTATTGTCATTACCCATGTTTCCTTCTGCCATCACCCTCTAGTGTGTATGCTGCCATGCTTCAGCTAGTGTCCAAGCATTATATGTGATTTGAGATACTATCTTTGTCAGCTTATAAAGTTTCTAGAAGGTCTTAGAACAAAAATGGTAAAACAAAAATGATGACAATAGATCACCAAATCAGAATAAAACTGTCTCTATGACCAGAAATATAAAAGTCCAATCAATCTGACAGTATATCTCTATTCATTTTGAAAATGCTTAAGAATGAAGTACCTACAATTTTAACAAAAATATGTAATTTCTGACAAATATCATACTGTAAAAATCAGGTAAATGTTAATACATTAGTCACAGCCTGTTATTCACACAGCATGTTTCCACACAGCAACAGCTTCTGAGTCTCCAGAAGGAATTTTCTTCTGTCTCCAGCTGATAATGAAACACACTACACACAACACATTAATCTCCCTCACAGAATAGCACACAGCCTTACCTACGACCTCAGCAAAATAACAAGTACTCAGCCCTGAGATGTTTGCCAAGATTAGTTGTGTAGTGTATCACACCTGTTACAGTATAAAACCCCAGCAGACGTTTTGTATTGTAATGTGAAGACCTGCATGTAGTTAGTGTTCATGGAAGGTATAAAGTCTCAGCACCTTGTCAAGCGTAGATCCAAAAGACATCTGGGTTTAGCAAGCTCCCTGACTTAGTTTCTTGCATCTCCAGTTTCCCCATCACATATAAAACACTCATAACTGAGGTTCATACTGTCCTAAGAAGACCCTGAACTCAGACATCCCACATAACTCTGTGGCCCTTCTTGGATGCAACATTGGGACATCCTTAGAAGACCCAACTTCATCAACACTGAATGCATGAGATGATTGACTTAAGGACTAACCACACAGTGCTAGACTTGCTTGCCTCAATCCCCTCTGGTAACGGCAGTCATTTTCAATAACACGTTCAAGAACCTTCACAATGCCTATACCTCCATATGATCATGGATGCAATACAAATTCAATATTAAATGTGACCAGAATTCATGCTTAAAATGTTGTATTGATCCACCTGATCCTGTCCTTTGTGCTTTTACAGCTATTACAGTCTTTCCTGGCACATTTGGATACTATTTAATGCGTCCACTGAAAACTGATTCAGGTATTACTATGCTTTGGTGAGTGTACACTTTAAAAGTACATAACAATAAATAGTTGCCGCCCTGCTAATATTTTAATGGAGTGAAAATTATCTCTGAAGATATTATTCAGTCTCAAAATTTTTAACCTATTGTTCAAGATAATGATATAGAGCACATTTATTTTTTATTTTCTTACCACTGCTTTAAGTGGTGGAAGAAAAGCTTATAATTAAGATGAGCTACTTCTCTGAAACTGTCAGGCAGCAAGCAATTATAGATGGCTCAGACAGATGGGATTCTGCCCCTACTATGCAAGATCCCAATTATCTCACATGCAAACCACCATGAGGAACAAATGGAGTATTTGGAAGAGTAAGAACAGGTGCGTTTGTGTAAGTCATTTTGGGCTTACACCTGAGTAATCACGGCCTGGTTGCTCTAAAACAAGGATAACCCAGCACATTAGTGGCATTGGAGCACTCAGTCATTGAAACATGCCCACATCTACATACGATGCAAAAAATATGTGAAAATGTTATTAGTACTCAGTGGGAGCAGAATATTAACTTATCCCCACATACCTGTATAGCCTAGAGATATGAAGTGTGAAAAAATGCTAGTGTGTTGTCCAAGCGATGCATGGCCAATTCAGTGTATTCATCATTCAGGTCATTGTGAACAGAAATGAAAGAGACTCTTGGTAGTAGTTCCCATCTTTGTATGAAGTAGTATCCTACAGAGCTAAAGATTTTCCATTTCTTATTTTCACCCATAAATCACAGTCATGCCTGAGGCCTTGAAAGGAAACATCAATGAACATGAAAGGGCTGCATCAGACCTTGTCAGACAAGAGACCTAAAGGGGACTCACCAGTCACATGTTGAAGACGCTCAGAATTCCTTCATTTTCTTCCTCTGTGTCCCCCTTTGACCTCTTGGAAAATATACTTGATAGGAAGTAGTGCCCTCCTTTTTGATATGTGGGCTTTGTATTTTCACAGACCATTTTGTATGTAAGTATTTGAGCTAGCTGAATCACTCCCGGTCTACACTGTACATTTTCAAAGGGACCATAACCACAGAGAAAGAAAATTACAACTTCTAGTATTATTGGACTTGCTGTATCTGGTTCTCTTTAGTTAGCTAAGTGAATAAATGTATGACCATACAAACAACTGGAAATGACATTTCAGTTATTTTTGCTAGCTTGGAAGCTGTTAATCTTGTAATTAAAGGGTTTGAGATTTGAAATCTATTACAGTATTTCTGACAATGAAATATTTCCAGAATAGTTCTGGGACTTGAACTCAGACAGGTAAGAACCATCTTGATCATTTTCTCTCCAGCCAAAGAGATTCAAGCTGGGACCAGTGTGCCCTCAAGCACTCATTGCAAGTAATTATCCTGCAGAGGGAACACAGCCGGAGAAATGTTACAGCATTACTATTATTACTTTTTTGGATTAAGTAATAAATATTTAAGAAAGTAAAGCTGGCCTGCACAAAATGACAAGTGAGCACATGCCAAAACCCCACCTACATGATTGTGCGCCTTAAGGCCCCTTCTACCTGAAATAAAAAACAAAAGTAATTCACCCACCTACCATTTATTTCTTTAACAAGTTAGACTCTCCTTCATAGCTCGTGATATTAGTTACTTTTATAAATATTTCTGGTTATTTCTTTCAGAAAACCCGAGTGAAGTCAAAACAACATCAGACAGCACAACAGAAGGTGGTTTCCATTGCACAGCTAAGGATGCTTCTCAAGCTTTTTCAGTTTGTAGGTCTCCAAGGCCTGTCGGAGAGAGGTGTGGCTTTTCATACAACAGAGTTAACCCTCCTGACCATGGGATCACATTTTTTAGATGTTTTTGCACAGAATTAGGATGTAATTCAGATGCCTGAAGACTCACAGAGTTTGGAGTGGAAATCAACAAATCTGTTCTTTTTCCATTGCCATGTCATGCTTAGTCACTCACTCACTGCCCACTCAGCTGGTAATACTCTCTCATACTAAATTTTGTGACAGAAAATTTGCAAATATAGATAGTAAAGAAACAATAATGAACTGTGAGGCATTTATAAAAATCTCATTTTATATCCAAGAAATTCACTTCCAAATGACCCATTATTTGATCTTTCATTACACTTTTCCTTAATGCAGGGAATCAATATGAAGTTTAAATGTACAGTTATGATACAGATCTTGGGAAATATTTAGACTTCTTAGAAATTATTTCTTGTCATTCTAATATTTCTCTGTTTTTGATAAACTATAAAAGTTCTGAAAATAAGAAATAGTCATTTTGAGAGTTATAGTATAGATATATAGTATATTCTCAGCTTTAGCTTTATGTACATTTCAAAACAAATTTGTTTTCCATGTAGCAATAATAAAAAATATTTTCAGAACCCCAAATATTTTTCATAGGTTAATCTGATTGATTTATATCAGAAGCCTACTTTATTAGCAGTTTTAAAAATATTGACAAAATTATTGGTCACTTGTGAAAAGTGGAGGCCAGTTCTGTCTCCCTGAGCTGCCTACAAGGTCACCTCTCCTTTCTAATCTTGTCTCAGGGTTCTCTGCAGCAACATGCGGCCCAAAAGAAAGCTGCTAAAAACAAACAGGTACCTGCTTTTATCATAAAGAAAGTAAAAGCAAAAAGACAGAAGGGTGCTACAGTAACACAAATATTAAACTATAATTTGTATCTCCTTGTACCCACAGAAGTAAATCTTGGCCCTGTTGTTTCCCTTGTAGGAAAGTTCTTTAAAATGTATTGTAACTGCAATCCGTATTTACTTAGTTCTCCCTCTCCAATATCATATGATCTAAAGAACTAAATAAAGTTTGAGAGTTTTTTCCATATTCTTAATTTCATAATGTGGAAACTTAAAACTGGTGTGTGCTGGGAATGGTCTAATAAATTGTTTAGTGCAAATCTGAGCAACTGTGGAAAAAATGTAAGATTTTCAGGCTAGTTCTATAGAACCTTTCTTCAAAACTAAAGACAAAACCCATCAGATATAACATTAAAAAATGCATCAAGGATCTGATGTCCAGTTGTTTTCTTTCCAAACAATCAACACAACTGCTGAGGTTCAGTGTATCTGCTAAAAATGAAGTTTTTTCTTACAAGCAATATTCATACCTATTTAATTAAAATTACTCTGGAAACTAATTTATGTAACCTGATGGAAACTTCTTGTTCAGTATTCTTGCAGTGTTTCAGATACACTTTACAATTTTTACTTGTAAGTTTATAAATTCAACCAAACCACCATAATCTGACCTAATATGAATTTGACTCCACAAAGGAATTGTATCAAGCCACTCAAAATAATCACTTGTTTCAGACATAAAAGGGTACAGGTTTGTACATAGATGTGACCTAAGGTGCCTAGAATTTCAGTCAGTACTTTGACCCACAGACTCCTACAAATTAATTTTTATGAGCTGCATGTGCCAGAAGTATTTTCTGTAAAGTCTCTCTATAATAGAGGCCAGAGGGAAAGGTACCCCATTGGTTTGGATCTACTGCTTATGATTTCATTTTACCTCCTGTACAGAGACCCACAACAGTAAGTCAGACCCAGGGTTCAGTATAGTTCTCACCTGTACAACTCAAATCCAAAATTTTATTCAGGTCTTAAAGCATTTTTTTAATAACTTTAAATATTTAGATTATATTGAAGAATTCATAATGAGACTAATAGGAGTTAATAAGAGATAAGCAAAGAGATTTCAATTCAACCAAAAAAAACCTCCTAGCTCTGACTGACAAAAGCTGGATCAGCCTTATTATTGTTGGTGGCATTAACTCATCAAAACAGAAGAGCCTGAAATTTCTATTGACCAGATACTAAATTCAGGAATATTAAGACATGCAGAAATAAAAAGAACATGAATTGAAATTCAAATTATTTCTGACATTCACAAAATTCTAGTCATAATAACTTGTCAGGAAAGAAGAGTTTTCATTCTGTGGAGTATCAATGCAAAAATTTGCCCTTTTACACAGGATCTCATTTGAATTATTATTTTATTTTAAATATGTTGTTTATCACTTAAACTTTAGTGTATTTTTATCTTTATACTTTTTTGAAATTGTATGTTTATAATTTCAAATTCAATAATCAAACTGGAAAAAAACAAGGTGTTAAGCAAAGCATAGTTCAATAGATGAAAAATTTTTGGCATATTTCTATAGCAAAAACAAACTTCTGGGAAAAAAAATTAATGTGCCATGGACAAAAAACTTTTTCTATATCCAAAACCATCCATTTTAAACATGAACCCTTGTAAACACTGAGGGACCAAACGGGAATGTTGTGTGTTGCTCCAGTATTACCATAACATTGGTCTTTGCCTAGAGCACTGTAAGTTGAGTGCATAAAGCTAGTTGATATTTTTCTAACACTTTGTCCAGAGAGCATCCCAGTTTCCTCTGGGAAACTCTACAGTCTAATGTTCAGTATTTCCACTACATTCTAGAACAAATGAGGTGGAAGAGAGGCTGTGGAAACTCCAAATTTATAGAAAGTATAATATGTCAAGTCTGCTCCCAGTAGCAACCTTGGGCTTTCTCCCTTCCTTCTCAAAACACAGTCAGTCCCTGAGTAGATGGGATTCTCTCTCAAAGGTCTCTCTACTTTTCTCAAAGAAAACGTAATAAGGAAAAAAGACATGGGGATAGATATATTTTATTTCATTTTAATTAATCTCTAAAGTTTCTGTCCGGTAGTATAGAAACTGGGAGATCTGACCTTTCACAAGCGGTCACAGAGGAGTGGGAGACAAAAGGTTTCAACAGATGTAACTGTGGTACTCCTGGGCTTACTTCTCTCCTTGCTGAAAAGGCCAACTTGGAAAAAATTAAAAATAGGAAAAATCAAAACCAGAAACACTTAGAAGCATTTCACAGTGGCAGTTCCTCATATATGGTACCCTAATACTAATTCCTCTGTTTCAGGATATTAATGTAAGGATTAACCTAGATTTTTCCACATTAAAATTAGTTGCCTAGCTTAGCTAGTCACTTATGCTGTTCTTTAGTCACCTGAAGGACACATGCACTTCCCAAGATGATAGTTTCCATTGCAAACCAGTGCTTAGCGCAGGCAGGATGAATCACCGGGAGCAGCTCCAGCAGGGACTTTACCATGATGGGCCATCAAGATCCCTCAGGGAATCCAACAGTGACCATCAGAACTCTCCATCTCTTCCCAAGGAAATCTTGAAAATGTACATTAGACACTCTTCAGGCAGCTAATAGATGAAATGAAGCCCACTCTTAATCCAATACTCAGTGTATACATCTTTCATGTAGTGATTATCCTAAGCAACACAAAAAATACACTTGAGTGCAGGAAGCCTCTTGGTGGAGCAGTAAGTCCTGTTCTCCTTCCAAGTTTCCTTATTATACCCTCAGTTCCTGCCTGTAGAGACAAAAAGACAGGCAGGCAGCGTTAAGGGGCAGAGGTCACTAGATGACTGTGCTTATTAGTAATACCCAAAGGGACCAGACCACTACTGGGAATTTACCTGTCTCCTGGATGCTTTACATCTATGAGGCAGTGGACACAGTTTCCTTCCTTTTTCTATTCCAAGCCATACAGCAGTACATAACAGCCTTAGCATTCACATGCAGGAAATGAACTCAGATTGTCACTAGCAGTTCTGTTTCTGTGCCATCTCTGTTCTCCTGTCACCTTTAGCACTCTGGTTAAGGACAAGGGCTTACAGTTTGATTTGACCGTTGCCTCTAAGATCCTAGCTTGATTGGTTATCATGATAATGAGTAGACAGTGGTAACAAGTTTCCACTACTGAGCACTGGCTGTTATTAGTAATAATTAAAACACTGCTTTGGAAGCTAATCTGTCCAGCTGAGAGCTCTTGCCCAGAACTTTTGCCAGTCATGTCCAGCTTGGCTTCCTCCGAGTCTTTTAAGAGTTAATATCCTCAAAGTAACCTCCATCACTGGATTAAAATTCCTGCATTAGAATAGCAAGTGTCTATTCTATCTATATGGGAGCTCTATGCACATAGCCCAGTTTCCACAGTGTAAATACTTACAGAAAGCCCTGAAAAAATTCTGAAGTAAACCCAACAGGGGGCTAAAGAAAAGTGACAATCAGACAGAATAAGCACAGGGAAGCAATGAAATAATACAGGTCAGCAAAAGAGTACAATAGCAAGAGGTACACCACAAGTAGCCACAGTTTAAAGGGAGGGAGTTTAAAGAGCTGCAAATATCTAAGTAGCAGGTAAGAAGAGGAGGCAGAGTTCAAGAGTGGCAATTTTTTTATTTGTCTAGGTCTTGAGAAAAAAATTAAACTGATTTCAATTTATAGTACCATTTCACTGTGGGATAAATTTGCATTTTGGGTGAAGAAAAATAAGAAAATTGAGTCTAGGGGAAATTATCACAACTAAGTACAATAAACACTACAGTGAGTAAATGGCCATCCTACTTAGGCTGTGTGGGGAGTCCTAATAGAGACAAACAGCACTGCTGCCTGGAATGATACATGAAATATATCTTCCACATTTCACTGAATCATAACGGTTCACTTAATGTAATGACTGTAGAGAAAAGTTACCTGATCTAAAGGAGCATTTTTTCTATGTGGGATATTTCTTTCATCTTAAAAACTGTCAGAACCACCAGCCACCTGAATTCCAGAACCTACTTATTTGAGTTGAAGAACCAAGCATCATAAGTGTGTTGCTTGTCTTTTGTGTTCAACACAAAAAAATGTCTTGCCCAAAAAAAAAGCAAAATGCCAATCCTACAAGACAAACCAAGCTTGACTTAATTTAAGGGCTTTCAATAGGTTTGTGATCATTTGCAAGTTTAACCCTACACAACTTTCACACACATTATTAGGACAGAAGTAATAAATTAACTGTATTCTTTTCACACACATCTATCTTGGTCCCTGCACTAGGATGGATATAGTAAATCCTGTTCTGTCCAAAGAGCAGAAGCACTTCAACATAAGAAAAGAAAATAAATCCCTCGGCACAGCTACCACAGAGGATTATTCAGTGGTCTGCACGATCAAGTTGGTTTCACAATGTGCCAGTTCTTGTGTCAAGGCAATTCTGGCCCATTGTCCGCACACAAAATGGTAAAAGATATAATCTTTGTAAAAATTCCTTAAGTGAAATATATAAACAAATTAATGGAAAACACACTGTTTAAAGGGTGGTCAGTGGTTTCTCTGCTTTTTTGTGTGTTGGAAAACTAGTCATTTTATCCTCTTTCAAAAGATCCAAGCTGCTGGTTTTCCTTCAATGACAGTTCTACAGGTATAATGAATCGAATTGGTACATAAAGTTGACACTATTCCCATGGGAAGACAGCTGAAATCACATGCCAATTAAAATTCTTCAATGTGCTCACCTAATAACAAAATATTACAGCAGCCTACGCAGCCCAGTAGTGTTCCATATATAAAAATAGCTTTCCAGAAATAACTACTCTGCTGTATCGGACTTCTGAATTTCCCAGAGGACAAGTTACTGTTGTTTTATATGTTAAACTTGCTGTAGCATGAAAGTAGTGAATCTGAATACTTTAGCAGTAGTTTGCTTATTGCCTACAAATGGCATTTAAGCTACAGTAATACTGTAGACTTGAAAGGCTTTTACTTTTCAAATTTTGGCAAGTTGTTGGAATAATTCTGTGCTCCAGTCCCAGTGCATAAATCTCAACACAGTGGGTATACATTCTCACTCAAATTACTATGAGGGGAGGAAACTTTGCAGTTGTCTGAATGCAATGAGTTTGGCAAGATAGCTCTATTATTGTACTCTTTAATCCAATATTTTTTTCACTGCTCAGCAAGAGCAAGTAATCAGAACGGAAAGTGATTCCAAAATGTAAATTAGGGTGTCTGATGTAGGGATCCAGTGCATTTAAAAAGTCTTGTATCAAAAAACATTTCCTTTTCTAGTTCACTGCTTGGTAATCAAACGTTTGAAATTAAAGAACTGTTTTTCTAATCCTGGTGTTATTTTAGTGTTTCTTTTAAGAATGCAGCACATGGGCACACATATATCATATATCTTTGTTTAGAGGCTGCAGTTTCTACTAAAGTAATTACTTGTTTCCGTGACTTTAAATCTAGAGTGGCTTGAAAGCAAGGGCAGTTTCTATTAAATACCATACCTTTATACAGAAATATATATGTTAAAGATGTTTGGCAGACACAGGGCTACAAAATGAAGTCTGTTATTAAGACAGCTCTACTAAATGAAAACACACAAACATGACAACTGTTGAGGCATCTCAATGCTAACAGTTTAGACTTTTAGCCTAATGAAACACATATTCAACACAGTTAAGATCACAGATCCTTAAATCACTGCATCTTGAAAATGTTATTAAAATTATTCTGATGAGGGTGTTAAGAGTTCTGAATCAGCAGGGTTGAATCTTTAAGTAATGTTGACAGGCATTACTTGAAATTTCATTCAGCCCTCTTCAGTATTTATTCTGGCATAGGAATTTCAGGCTATGGTATTTCAATAGAATTAAGAATAGAAATTAAACATATACCGTTAAAAGTTCAGAATACATTATTTAGAAGATGTCTCCTAATGTTGCTTAATTTATAGAAAAGAGAGTAGTTAATGTGCATATAACGTCACTGAAGTATACAGACTACAAAGGATGAAAGTATTTCACTCAATAAATATAGAAGAGTGGATCAGTATGCTCACAGTCACTGAACTCAGTAAATATTCAGATATAGATCTGATTGCAGAAGTTGAGTTCCACTTTCTCTTTTGACACAGTGCCATGTGATACAGGGAAAAAATTTGACCCCAATACAATATATTATTAGAATCCCTGTATATCCAGGAACATGTATTGCTTCACTGACTTTGCTGTAGCTATGTACATACACTATTATTATTTATTATTTGCATTATGGTAGCTGCCATCAAAGACCAGGGCTTCAGTGAGCTAGTCATTATAGAGACATTTACAGAGCTTACAATTTTCATGAGAGGCAGTATATCAGCATAGACAAGCATGATAGGGAAGGATGACATTACAAACGAGCAAATAGAGCAGGAAAGTCTGCTACACATTGCTCTTAGTGTGTAAAGTTACAATGATTCTAAAGAACATATCAAAACAGGGATTTGTATTAGTCAGAAAGGAAGAAGACATATCCACACAATAGAAGATCTTAAGTATTCTTGTTTATGCAATACGTATATAATTTCTAAGATATTTTTCACCTTTCTGCATAGCTTTCATGCTTGTATGGAAGGTTTTTTCTAAACTTATTTTAATTTTAACAGATTGTGACATGCTTTTGGGTCATGGACATAGTCACCTAAATTAATTTTTATATGTAGCATTATAATTTTCTTTGATTTATTATCATTATGCATATAACAGTTTTGAAAAGAAGGTAACATTGGATTATTGAGATAAATAAATACCAAACATCATATATGAAACAGACATATCTTTCCTGTTGTGTTTAATAAGAAAATAGATGTTGAACAAAAAAACCTGAACTGAACAATGATTCTGGGAACAAATGTTAATTATTCTGTTCAACATGATCTCAAAAGTTAGGCATTTGCCCTGAGTACAGGGCAAATCAAAAAGGATGTATTTCAAGTGAAACAACAGCATGTTTCAGTAACAAAATTGATGGCAATAAGGACTAGAACCATGGAAAAAGTGGAGCTCTGTATTTGGTATAATGTCAGCATAAGGAAAAAATTTTAAACCTGAGAATTTTATTTATTAGAATTAGTTAAGCTCTTTCACTGTATTTTCAGCTATGCTTTAAGATAGTTGAAGAAGTTTGTGCCAAATCCCCAGATTTAAATTCTCTGAGGTATTGAGTGTGTTTGAACATAAAATTTTGATCCAGAACGTAATTTCACAGAATCACAGAATCCCAGAATCCCAGGGGTTGGAAGGGACCTCAAAAGATCATCTAGTCCAACCCCACTGCCAGAGCAGGGTCACCTAGAGTACATCACACAGGAACGCATCCAGGTGGGTTTTGAATGTCTCCAGCGAAGGAGACTCCACAACCTCTCTGGGCAGCCTGTTCCAGTTCACTCTCACAGTAAAGAAGTTTTTCCTGATATTCACATGGAACCTCCTATGCTCCAGTTTGCAACCATTGCCCCTTGTCCTATCATTGGTCATTACTGTAAAAAGCTTGGCTCCATCGTCCTGACCTTCACCCTTTACATATTTGTAAACAAGGATGAGGTCACCCCTCAGTTTCCTTTTCTCCAAGCTAAAGAGACCCAGCTCCCTCAGCCTTTCCTCATAAGGGAGATGTTCCACTCCCTTCATCATCTTAGTGGCTCTGCGCTGGACTCTCTCAAGCAGTTCCCTGTCCTTCTTGAATTGTGGGGCCCAGAACTGGACACAATACTTAATTTCTGAAGTTGACACATTAAACCAACAACGTAAGCCTCGTATCTTCAATCCAGGCACTAACGTACCAGTATAACCTTGACCTGATTTGAATTTTTCAGGTTTTGCCAAACACCAACACTTATAAACTGTTTGATCTGCAGAACTTACTAGCATCTTACCTACAAAAACTAAAAATCAAGCTTCAAAAGTTATTTAAATTTGGCTTTATTGCAAGTATTCACTGTGCAAATATAGCTGAAGTTATCCAAATCACCAAAAGTGCTTTTTTATACTCTGTCTTTTACCTCCTCTTTCAGATACCACAATTATGTTTCATACAACTTGGAAACTCCAACAATATTTGTTTTAACTGTCTTCATAGATAGAGAAATTTTCTCACCTTGTAAAATAATGACCCCATCAAAGACCTCTGTATCAGACAGAAAAATAAGCAAAATAAAGGGGAAAAGAAAGGAAAGTCAAACAGTACTTGACAATGTTTCTGATTTTACAGTGAAACTCATTATGTCAGATAGCTGAGTTTTAACAGTGATTCCTTGGTTAGCAAATACAACTTCCTCACATAATTCAAAACAAAGCTAGGTATTAGCAAATAACAACAAATATTTAATTCTAACTATAACTCCTTGCTCTCATCATAGGGTGATCTCGACTAGCCATTTACTGTTATTTACCAAAAAAAATGCAAAAATTACTCCCCAGAACTGCTGATCATTTGCCTCTAGGAAATGCCATAAAACACGAGTTCCCACTTTAGAGTAGAATCTTGAAACTAACTCTATACTTCATTTAGGCTCTAAAATTAATAAATCCTAAATTCTGGCAGGAAAAGAAACAATAGTGTGACTTGTTTTCAAGTCCCTGTAGATTGTCATGTAGTTGGGTGGTTGGCCCAACATCACAGCATTTTACTACAATTTTAAGCCATTTACTTATCCCATGCAGTGTAGGAGCCTGCTGTTGCCTCTTCCATTAAAATCTTTTCCTCAGTGGACTTCTGGTACTAGGAAGCTGGAGATACTGTAATGGAAAACGTCTGGTTCATTTGATAGGAAAAAAGAGGAAAATTAATTTATTTGAAGATCCTCTTGAAACTTTGAACTGCAAAATAGCATTTGTGCTCTGTTGAGAATTGCAGCAACCTTCTATTCTTTGCATTTATTTGATATCTTAAAAACTCATGTGATAAATAAAGCATTTAAATAAAATTTCTGTTGACATGATATTTCATTTAGTAGGAAGATGCATTTGTCAATAAAGAGGAAGTTAAAACTTTTTCATTTCACTTCTTTCTTTGACAGATGTGTTATCACTGGTGCAAGAACAATTTCAGAGCGAAGGCTGGAAGTTTGATTACCAAAGATGTAAGTGAGGTCCAGGAGGGAAATATAAATATAAAAAACTGAACAGTGAATTTAAATGGTGTTGAATTAAGGCAACTGAGAATGTACAAAAGCAGCAAAAATCCAGAGGCTAGAATATGAGAAAATTGAACCTACCTTGAAATGCAGAGCATGTTACCGAAAGGATTCAACAATGAAGGTAATGGGGGACAGATAAGACAATTTTATGGCAGCATTTCAGAGACTGGCTTCTTAAAGGCAAGAAATTTCTTGTAACCTAGGACCACAACAGGTCCATGTAGTAAGGGTAATGAAGAATGCAGCGATTGTTTTTATGAGTAAAGTGTAACATACAATTCAAATGCTTTGGCAGAGTTCACTTTGCAGTTAAATTACAATTCTCATACATGGTAGGGAAGTTTAAATGTCAACTTCAAACAGATACTTTATTTGTTGTGAATCTTAAACGTTCAGACTTCATTTAACAATTAACCGTTAACCTTTTCAGTATTTAAAGAAAAAATATTACATTCTAATTTACTTTTAAAAATGCCAGGAATGCAATTCATGGGTCCACAACTAATATGAATATATGTATGTATTAGGAATTTCGGAGGACTGCCCTGAAAAGCATTTGAGATTCAAGTAACCATGTAACTGAAAGCTTACACTAGGCAAGTAGATTACAAGAAGCTGTACACCACTATACTCTGAGCAAATGAGTCATAAGTAGTCCATAAGAAATATTACAATAAAACAATATCAATTAATGGGCAAAATTAAAACTCATTTACACAGAAAAATAAGTTTACTGGGTAGCTTACACCAGTCTAGTGGGTTATCTGTATATATTTACATTAATGAAAATCTAACATCTCTGCCTTTTCTTTCCCCTCCAAGAGAAACAAACATAGTTAAAGACCTTTCTGCAATAGAATTTTTGAGGGCCCAGCATAAGGAACATATGCCCAAGATAGAGGTGGGAGTCCATAATGACTCATTATTACAGCACAGAAAAATAATGAGGTGATCAAGACAACACAGAAAGAAGAAGGGCAAAAGAGCTTGCAGCTTCTAAATAGGCAGTTTCACAGGCAGTGGCAATGTGAGGTGGAGAGGAGATAAAAAGTAAAGAAGACCCAGCAGCAGCATTCAGAGATCTTGAATAAACTGATAACAAAGAACAGCACAAAAAGCAGAAGCATGCACACATAGATGAGGGGGATTCTACATAAACAGCAAAATAGTGTAGGCAAAAAATACAGAAAAGATATGGTTTAAAATCTACTTACCAAGACACAAAGAAAGCAACATGAAATGAAAGCACATTATATTTCATTAGGACTAAGCTGAGGGAAAATATAGATAAATTATTTAAAAGGGAGCGTGAATAAATAATGAATAATACTAATAAAGTAAAAATATTTATTGCCTTCTTGGAATTAGACTTCAGAGAAAAAGATAAATAACAACCATGCATGTAATGAAAACTTTATAATGGAATAGCTCAGGCCAGTTGAGGAAAGAACAGGTTACAGAATACTTAGAACAATGTTCAAGACAGTAAATGGGATGGATTTCAACCCACAGTCTTAAAGGAAGTAACAAAAATGATCGCTGAATCTTCTGCAAGTAATTATCTAAGAGAGCTTGCAGGGAGAGAGACAGAGGTGACAGTAAACACTGGAGGACTGAAGAACAGTAAATACAGTCTCTCTTCTACAGAACAACGAAAAAATAGAACAGTACATAATGAACCCAGAAAGATGTAGTAGAAAAGTATTAAACAATCATTTAATTAGCCCCTGAAGGAAATATGATAGGAAATATCTCAAAAGGAAGTACAAAAGCATACCCTGTCAAAATCGTCTCATCTTCTTTGACAGTGTAGTCAATAGGGAAAGCAAAAGATATTTTATATCTTTACTGTGGAAATGGACTGCAGCTAAAATTATCTTGCAATGTTGGAAAGACTGGACAGAAAAAAAAACTGATCAGTGTAGTGTTCAGTAGTTTCTGGCTAGCTTTGAAGGCTGTACCTATCAAATTCTTTTGTAGGCCTGTTGTGAGTTTTCACTAATAGCTTGAATTCTGGAGGAGAGAGTACACAAAACAACCCTGCCTAACAGCAAGATGGATGAGTAGGAAGAATTTCAAGAAAGGCAACTATCTTTAGAATTATTTTGCTCAATTGTTGAAATAATTTTAAGTTAGTAAGATAAAGTAAAACTAAAAAGGAAAAAAACGAACAACAAAATGGGGACTAGCTTGGGTAGGAAGGAGCTCTACAGAAAAAGTTTGGGGCTAGTAGTAGGTTAATTAGATTATTAGGAGGCTAAAAGTAGTTTAATAAATAGATCTAATGTAAAACTGTAATGCCACTGTAAGGAAGAGTCTTGTTCTTCTGCTGCCACATCCTCTACCCTTTTGCAATGCAAAAACACTGGTATAGCTATTCTGTAAACTATATCAAAGACACAATGCAGGTGACAAATAACTTTTATTGGCAGATTAGTTTTCAGCTCAGAGGAGAGAGATGTGGACAGGACCGTGGGTTTCTGAGAAAGATCAGTGTCACTGACCAGCTAAGGTCAGCCCGAGGTTTCTTAGATGGTATATGTAAGGGCAGGAGGCTGTAACCATCTCTCTGCTTTGACAGGATTTTCTTGAGGAGTTTCAAGAAAAAATGTCAAGAACCCTCCACTTCTGGCTTCTTCCAGCAAGGTGTTCTGAAAGTCTTTTCTCCTGAGAAGGAGGAGAGTGCCGTACCATATGAAGCTTTTCCCTTGCCACATCAGGATTAACCACATTTACACTGCATCCTGACCTTTCGCTACTTTAATTCCGAATTTCCATGCCATGGCGAAGAGGCAATCCTTTTTCTGGCTTCAAGTTTTGCTCCCTTATGGGAGGACACAGTCATTCTCCAGCCACTTAGAGACAAATTCTTTCCAGCTCATCTCTGCCAGTGCCTAAGACTGGAAACTTATCTCGTTATCTTGGATGTGTCCCGGAGGCAAGGGCTTGGGATCTGATTCATGCCTAAAGGGAAAGGAAGGAGTAGGTGACCATGACACCATTGACTTCACCTAGCTACACCAAGGAGCCAACAAGGAGAGCATTGTAATCTAGTGCAAAGGACAGCAAACAAGGAATAAGGGAATCTGGCCTCTAGCATTAATATTGCAACCTGCTTAATTAATATCATAACCAAAGCAATGCCACTGTCTCACAGAGTTTTTACTCCCTGTTCCATGGTTTTCCCAATGTTCACCCCAAGTTACAAGTTGAAACATTGGATTGAGTTAGTCATCTATCTAACTCATGGACTAGAGAGAAAAAGACACTGAAGAAATTACTGCACCTGAGGTCAAAGTTGTTGTCAGTGCAGCTTAGAGGAGGTAACACTGGTGTCCTTCTCATGCTCCTTCCCCACCCTTTTGCTCTTTGATGAGGAAGTATAAGACGATGTAATTAGAGATCTCAGGAGGCAGCAGCTGTCTGGGGACTGGGTATATTCCACTTTAACTGGAGACCACAACCAACCTGCTCACTGCCAAAACAGGAGAACTACCTATTCTGATAACATGTTGACTTCTTCTCCTGTGATTTGAACAGAATCAGTTTTAAACCTAGCATGAACACAGCACCCAGCCTGTCAGAGTTTAAGGGGTGTCTAGAGAACACTCTTATTCATATGGTTTAGTTTTAGGTAGTCCTGTGAGGAGCAAGGAGTTGGACTCAGTGATCCTTGTGGTTCCCTTCCAACTTGAGATATTCTATGACAGGAGAAGGAGGCTGCAGAAGGACTGACTTTTTCCAAGTTAAAATTTATTCACATTTTAAGCTGTGTTAATGTGACACTTTTTCTAAAAAGTAATGTGGGATGCCCTGAAAGGAATACTGGATTTAGGACAACAGAGACAGCAAGTCCCACCAGTGAGCACCTGCTCTCCAGCCCTCTACTGCCATTCAGGAAGATACAGGATGGCTCATCTAAGAAAGGGGCAGATGGTGTGGAAGGAGTCCAGAGGAGTACAGTGAAGATAAGACTCTTTGAAATGACTGAGGATCTTCTAGCATTGATGGGACTGGATCAGCATTTTACAGTCTTGGTATGCTGGATCCTCTTTCAAGTTCCTCAGGTTCCTTCTAGGCATGTATTTTATAATTTTAAGATGTATTGGGTTTTTAAAAAAATATTTTAATTTTTTAATTTACAAAAACTAAATACATGCTATATCATGCCCTGTAATCTCCATTCTGTGTAACACAGCAATATCCACCAACTCTCCAAGTAACTATGAGTTACATTCCAGTAATCCGTAGAAATAACTTAATCTTACATATGTTTCTTCATTTTCTAAACGCTTTTGCAAAGGTTTCAAGATAAAAAACCTAATCATTTTAATACAGAATTTAAGCTATTTTCGTATCAGGCTATTTTTAATTGTTTTTAACAACAGAGACAGAATTTCCATAACAAATACTTGAAAATGACAGAGTTTAACAGCCAAGTTATTAGAAAACTCCAGGGAAGACAGTGGTATGGACACAATTGTAACGTTTTGACTTTTGCAACTGCTAAGAGTAGATTCAAAAGGCTGTTGAAATAATACAAATTACCAATGATTCTGAAATGAAAATGAAATGGTTGCATATTATGGAAGAGATTCCCTTCAAATGTCACTGTTTCAACAGTACATGGACATTAAGGTTCAGGTATGCATAAAACTGAAGTATAATCTTTTCATGCTTCATAATGAAGAGACTGAAAAATGTTTAAATTAATGATGTGACATACATTTATCTCACATGATTACCATGTCATCTCAGCAGTAAGAGTGTGAAGAGTGCAGTAAATGATGCTTGTTCTGGCCTTCAAAGCTATTTTTAACTTCAGAGTGTGCCAAAAAAATCTTTTTCTAATAAAGTATTAGAGTTTTAAATTCAAACAGAAAAAAAACCAAACCCTTATTCCTTGCTGGTTTTACTTGAAAGAATGATTTAGGCCACAGTAAACATAGAAAATGCCTGTCATTTCCTCTAATCCTCAAAGCATATTCATTTTAAATGTTGGGTTTGCTCTTTCAGGGATTCACCACTGTAAAAAGCCTGTCCCTTCAGAACTGCCTACGTGCGGAACACATTATTATGCATCTTAGCTGAGTCCTGATAGAGTCTACTGATGTCTATTTCATACTTTGCTATAGAATAAGCAGAAAATGCATAAGAAACAATAATTTAATACTTCAGTATTTTATATCAGTCTATATGCAGCAATTCTAGACAGGGTTCCTACTAGTCGTGGCTCCAACTTCACACTTTAATTTACCTCCATTAATATCCAAAGTTTTGCATAGCAGGATGGAAAGAAAACATTTTTTCCCAAATTTGTTAATTTAAACATCCTTGCCTCACAGGGATTAACAGATTTGCAGAACAACATAAATTTTACTTTGATCCAGCTCTTTTCAAATGATCTAATTTATTCATCAGAAATCTTTGGCATTTTCTATTTATTTATTTGTTTGTTTGTTTACATCCAGTAGTAATTTTGCCTCTCTTTACACTTTTGCATATGTACTAAGTAAGCGTGTATTTTCCTGGTGTATTCAAGAACAAGCAATACATCTCTAGTAACAAATGACCAATCTCTGCTTATCACCTTAAATATTTTATTGGATCTTGCTTATCTTCTGAATTTCTGTTATGGTTTGAGGGGATGGGCAAATCTTATGCCTTTGCTGCAAAGACCCAAAGGGGGGGGGAGGGGGTGGAGTTTAGGACCCTTTG
>VZRW01004844.1:239210-307493 GCA_013398125.1 Aegotheles bennettii
CTTCTCATTGCCATGTGGAGACGGCCCAGAGGGAGGAAGGGCCTTGCCTTTGTTACCAGCTCTCCACGTGCTTTTCAGGATCTGACTGCATCAGGTGCTGGGGGGTGCTTTGGACTCCTTTTTTCCCCCACCGTCTTTTGCAGTGAAGGACTTTTGGGAGCTTGTATCGGCGGTCATTGGAGTCGGGTTGTATATATTTGTATATATATTTCTTCTTTTTTTCCACCTGTTACTCCCCCTTCCTGTTTCATTAAATTTGTTACGGTTTTAACTTCCAACCATTAAGCCTTCATTCCTTATTCCCCTTCTATTTTCCCAGAGGGGGTGGAGGGGAATAACATAAAGCAAACTCTATCTCTGAGTTGTGGCTTGCCCTGGCCATCCGAACCGAGACAATTTCTTTCCTAAGTGTCTTTCCTAATTTCAAACTTTTAGTGCTTACATAAACCACCAAAAACCAGAAGGAATCATCAGATTGTGCAATACTCCAGTTGTATGAAATGAATGGACTGTGAAGTCCTGAAGTCCCAAGAGTACAGAATTCTAGTTTTGAACATCCTTAACTGCTTTCTATTTTCTTTTCCTCAAACTTTAACAAATAAAATAAAAATCTACTAACACTGACCTTGAAAATGCCCTCTATGGATCATATGGATAATCTGAATGTTTCTACAATTTAAGATTGTGAATTTTCACAATAAATTTGAATTCAGCTTTCCACATCATCAGTAACCTCTTCTTCTGGGATGGTAAGCAATCAAGGCTTTCACATTAAATGCATCAGAAGTCATAAGTAAATAGATGTCTGTCTTTACCAGTTAGCCTTTATTATACCTCTTAGTATGAGGGAGACTGTGAGGTAGTTCAGAAATGTTCAAGTCAATTGCAAACCTCTCTGGCTATCAGCTGAAAGGAGCCCTTACTATCTTTTCCTTTTACATACTCTGCTAAACAAAAAAAAAATTCCATCTCCCACTTATGAGCTTCCCTAAGGAAAAGAGATGGAAAAATAGTGAATTTTATCTCCCACTTTATTAGAAAGTGCGGTGGATACATTTCGAGGGTTCAGTCTCCACTTCTCATTTCTGTAATTTTAACTTCTAAGTACAGGGAAAGTAACTTCAGTGATGCCAAATATAAAAAGCGTGCTCAGTCACAGAAGGTAGTTCAAGGTGTTTTCAGCTATTGACAACTCTGCAACGAATCATTCTGTTGGCAACTGCTAGGGCTGGATCAATAATTACCTTTCTACTAATTCTTTGCTTGGATGGAAACAGAATGAAGACTCATTCTTGCCTCTTTAATGAAGAAAACAGTAAAACAAATCAAAGGAAAATCTGAAATTTTATTAATCATAAATATTTATCAAAGTGGTGATTACCATAATACTGTTGAGTATTATAATTGTATTAAATATTCTCACTGGAGGGTCGCTGGGGTTTTGGAGACCTGTTGATAGGGACAAAGGTCTCTCACTCGGCTTTACCTCAAAATCTCTTGTTGTCTGAGTGATCCCACTGGGGGTGCCCTGCGTCTGAGGGTAAAGGAAGCCACATAAACGGAGCTAAAGAGTGAGGTGCTCACAGACCCCAGAAACCCCCCTGCTTCCTGCCATGAGCACCAACCCCCCCCCCCCATGACCTTGTTAGTGTGAGAGCTCTGCTCTTCCATTTTGTACTGGTGCTTTCTCTCAATGGGGGCAGGAAGGAGAGCTGGGAGAACAGGAAGGAAGAAAGAGGTGAAAGCACAACATGGCAACTAATAACTATTTTGCACTAAAAGAAAGTTGCCTTGGGTCTGTGCAGGTAGTTCACAGATCCACTGTCCACTCTCCCTTTAGTAAAAGGAATGTGTGTGATTTTGAGTTACTAGTTCTGCATCATTTCTTCGTGACTGCTTTGAGTTGAGCTGGGAAAGGTAAAATGTGGTTCAAACGCTCATGAGTTCAAAACACTGTTCAGGCCCTGAGTGCAATAACAGACCTGACTGTCCCTTTTCAGCTTCCCACAGATTCCACACACACCCTGTCCACAGCCCAGGACCCCATTTCAGCCCCCCGAGGCTGTCAGCCCCAGTGACGCCACAGGAGGGCCAGTCTCCAGCTCCCCACAGCCCTGCCTGCAGAGCCAGGCCTGCTCTCAGGCCCGTGTTCTGGTCCAGCCTTGGCCCATCCCTATCCCCGGAGAGGCGCCCAATGCCTGGGGCTGGGACTGCCCTGGTAGCCCCATCTGCCCTGCTCCTGGCTGGGGTGGTGGGATAAGCCTGGCTGGCAGGACCTGTCTGTGCCGATGAGGTCTATATTGACTCCCAAGGGAATTTAGACCATTACCTTACATGTATGTAGAGAACTACAGTGCAGACATTTAAATGTAGATGTCTTAATCTGGAGCTAACTCCCATCCCTGGAGGTCATTCCAATAAAATGTCTGGTATGAGGCTTCCTGGACAAAAAGTAACTGACTTTGAGTAATGTGAAGTTTTTATTGGTGTTAAGGACTTGATCTTACATAGCACTACTTCATAAACCCCTCTGGTTTTCCTCTGGGTGAAATACCCAGCCTTCTGAATCATTCAGCAAGGTGAGTAACACAACCCTGTCAATCAGCTTGGTATCTTTTAAAAAAACATAAAAATTTATTAAACTCGTGAAAGCCAGTAGTTCCTCTCTAATTCCAGCAGAGGCTTTGTTGCTCTGAAGTGACCAGTAAGAATACTGGAGCAGATGTACCTTAGAGATACAGCTGAAGTAATAAATGGATAATGATTACTTTTACATGACCTCCCATGTCTTCCAACATAGTTTCTGCAATGTTATTCTTTAGGATTGTAAGAGCTCTGCATTTCAGTTTTGTAATGTTTGTGTTCCTATGCATGGAATTATTTTATAAAATAAAGATCTTACAGGGGTACCACAGTCTGCTCTCAAAATGCATTGACTCTTGGGCATAAATAGACCTCAGAAATATTCTAGAACCTGAATGACAAGGGCTTTGCTTAGAATTTTATTAGGAATAGATAAAATTGAAGCATTGACAATTTTCAGTCTAGCATATCACCCTTTTCCTTTTGTAGAATAGTAATTGTATCACTATCATCAGCTGGTATGGTCTCACATTCCCAAATGGATACATATCACAGTTTATGCCCATGAATAAATGCTGCAGCACCATAATTAACAGGAGAAAGAGGCAATGCCTTTATAGTCTGGTGAATGGTGACTTGAGCTGATGTACAGTTTTTTTATTTGTCCTGAAGATGGTGGCACTACTAGTGCTTAGATTGTTTCTGCTTGTGGTTTTGGTTTTTTTTCTTTTCTCAATTGCCCTCTGTAGAAGGTTAATACTAGGTTTAGAATGCCAAAGTTTTCTAGCCAGTGAATTACAATTTCAGATTTGTCAGTTAGCGATGTGAAACCAGCTGCTATTTTAAGTGGAACACTTACACTTCCCCCCGCCTCTCTCCACAGATGCTCTTCAGTTGTATGAAGAAATTGATCATTTTGTCTCTTCTTCAAGTCTTCAGAATGTCACTAATTTCTTATTTACCACAAATTTTTCATCTTGCGTAAGTTACACTGTAGAAGCGATACAGCTACCCTATACATTCTGTGCTGATCTCACAGCTGGATAATGAAAGAATGAATTATATCCAGCACAGAATTAAAATTCATAAGTATGGAACTTGTTGTAAACATGAAACTGCATCCTGTCTGTAAATATTCTGTAATGATGCTGTGAATTAGTACACTAAAGTTATTTCCAGGTTAAAAATTCATTACTCCTGTTATGAAGAGCAACTTACAGACAGATTAGTAAAACCAAGCTGATTTTACAATTATTATTTTCTTCTGACAGTCATGCTATTTACATTTTGTGTTTCCCTCGACCTAGACAACTTTTATTACCAAATGTCAGCCTGAAGCAGCTGCAGAGAATCAGCAGCTCAGATTTGCATTGGTTTCCTTACATATTCTGGGGCTTTTCTGCTCTCTGCTGCACATTACAAATATTAGCATAAAGAAGAAAGATGAAGTTTTAGACATATTGGTCATCCTCAGGAGGAGTCACTGTCAACAGGATTTGGCCAAAACTTTTCTATTACTAAACTGAATAGGGGAAAGCCTGTCATTACAGAACACTGACCTTTTTAAGTCTGCTTGCTCATCTTTTTTTTCCACCTCTATCGTGATACTAGGTCAGATATATGCTCCTCTTATCTCCAGTTCCCCCCTGTTCACAGATCATCCTAAATTTAGCTTTGGATAGGTCATTGCAACAGTGTGAAATATGGCCATAGTTCAGCAGCTACAAAAGTGTTGGTTTTGTAAGTAATGGCTACTTTAAAATGGCTACTTTAAAATAAGATCTGACTCCACAGAAAGAGGCATGATTTAACCTTGTGAATTAAAGAAAACATGAAAATGTGTTCCCAGAATCCTAGTTCAAAAATAATGGCTTTTAGTTAGCTTCTTCATGCTTCAGGAAAAACATTATAACCAGGTACTCAGCCTGACGTAGGTCTCTGCACTGTGTGAGGAAAAAAAGATATTTTAAGCAGTGAGATCTATGTACTGTGTTTCTAATGTTGCTGCATCTTACCTTGTTTTCCAAACTGCATATCACAGAATCATAGAATCATAGAAACATAGAATCATAGAATAACAGGTCAGAAGGGACCTCAAAGATCATCTGTTCCAACCTTTCTCGGCAAAAGCATGGTCTAGAAAAGATGGCCCAGCATCCATCCTGTCCAGATGAATCTTAAAAGTGTCCAATGTTGGGGCAGCCACCACTTCCCTGGGGAGATTATTCCAATGGCTGCTTGTTCTCCTTCAGTAACAAGTAGTTGAAGCCCATCAGCTTAGAGATTTTAAAGTATCTTTCAAAATACAGTCCAGATTTCAAGGATCCATTGTTGATGCCCTGCAAATCAATAGAAGAGCCAGAGAATATACATTTCTATCTTAAATCTATCACTGTGGTATCTAATATCTTAGAAAAATATTATAATTAAAATTTCTAATTTAACCTGAAGACATCTTTGCTAAATTTTAAATGCTTAACAATGCCAAGTAACAGGAAATTTAACTTCTCCCCCTTTCATGCAAAATTAACTCTGATGAAGACTAATTAAAAAATAATCAAACTAGTATAAGCTACTTCCCACTGTATAACTGTATATTCTATTTATGGAAACTAACACACCTTTGAGTTCTGAATAAAACATTATTTATGCATAATATTAACACAGGAATATAATTAGTCCCAGTTAAAGATCATTTGGCATAGAAAGAGTTAAGCTAATCATTTCACAAAGCTTGAGAATTTCAAAAGAAGTCCTACATAGTTTTTGAGAGTAAATAGAACCACCAGATACATCAAAGTAATATTTGAGTAAAATTAAACAAGTGACTGATTTCTTTTTAAACCTGCTGTAGATTAATACAGTACAGGAATCTTTGTCACTGGTACTGGTGAAGAATAGATGTCCAAAAGCCACTGGATTGATTCTCCATTTTAGAATCAACATTTACAGTGTTTTTTCATAATTTGCTAAGTTTTCCAAATTGTATGAGTAAGGAAGTATTACTATAAATAAACCTTTGGAGAAAGTCTTATCTGTACATCATCTTTACCTATCCTTACAGATCCTCAGATCCTCAAAGTACAGAAGTAGATGAAATAGCCAAGAATAGAGTTCTCTGAACCTTAAGAATGTTCTGTCTGGATTTGATTCAAGGTTAGGATTGATTCTTATTTTATACAAATGAGTTAATTCCTCTCAATATATCAAGTCTGCCAATGTAATACACATGCTAAATGGCACACATTAAAAATCATAGAATCATAGAATGGTTTGGGTTGGAAAGGACCGTAAAGATCATCTAGATCCAACTCCCCTGCCATGGCCAAGGACACCTCCCACTAGACCAGCTTGCTCAAAGCCCCATCCAATCTGGCCTTGAACTCTGCCATGGAGGGGACAGCCACAATTCCGGGCAACCAATGCCAGTGTCTCACCACCCTTGTAGTAAAGCACTTCTTCCTAATATCCAGTCTAAATCTACCCTCTTTCAGCTTGAACCCATTCTCTCTTGTCCTATCACTACATGTCATTGTAAAAAGTCCCTCTCCAGCTTTCCTGTCGGTCCCCTTCAAGCACTAGAAGGCTGCTCCATGATCTCCCTGGAGCCTTCCGTTCTCCACGTTGAATAACCCTAACTCTCTCAGCCTGCCTCTTCATAGGAGAGGTGCTCTAGTCCCCTGATCATCTTTGTGGCCCTGAAGTAAAAATACTGAAGTTCAAATTAGTAATATGCTTTATATAAATAGATGCTGTGGGGAAGGGAGGGAATACTATGTATCAGCTACCAGAAAGCTCTGAGATACAGTATTAAGAATATGTGGCTGATCTTCAATGATGTATTAATACTCTATATTGCCTAGTTGTGGAATGGTATGGCTATATTAGCTTGCTAGAATGTTCACTATGTGCATATGTTTTATAAGAGAGTAGTTAGAAAACTGCCAAGAAAGCAAAATAAAGATTCGCAATAAGTATCCTGCTGGTAAACATTTCAAAGGCACTATGAAACAATACCTGAATTATTAAGCTATTCCAGGGACCAGCAGGTCATTTCTATTGCTAAGACTAAGAGCAGTAAGATTAGAAGAACAGTAACATGGTGAAACAGTCATTCTAGAACCAGGGTAGAAGATTTATAATGCAAGATTAAACTCATAGCTTCTGACAGTGATAAAAAGAGGCAAAATCTCTAGACAAAAACTTTCTACTAAGCATTTTAACTCCACTGAGCATGTAACTGACCATAATTAGCTTTTCCATGGTTAAATTAATACTGTGAAAGGTGCTGAATCCTGACCTGATTTGGTGCAGACACTGAAGAAAAAATATCACTTCAAAACTCCCCTTTACAAATCAAAGCCATTTTTTTAAATGAAGTTCAAACACATCAGTACACGCAGACAATGGCTTTTGGAATGCATTTTGTTCTTCTAAGTGATCACTAAGACTGATGGTTAGTAAAAACAAATTGCACTGCAATATGAGAGGAGACACATTTTTTCTGGTTTTGCATTGTTACTTTTTTCCTCCCTGCTATTTGTAGTACACTCTCCAAAGCTTAAAAACAAAAACTACTGTCATGGATTTAATGTAATTCTATGGTCAGAATTCCTCCTTTGTGAAGCAAATTGCCAGACAACATTACTGCCTCAAACTTTGATACAGTAGAACTGAATTTTGTTGATCTAGCATTCATAAGATTTTCTCTCAACACACAGCATTCTAACAAACGTATGGACCACAGTTAAAACACAGGGATAAGAGCCACTCAAAATCCTGTCATTAGCAGCCACAGCATCTTTGTAAACAGGTAATGTCAAAGGAATCAGAGGTAAGCAAGCATGAAAAAGTAAAAACAAGTGGCTTCAGTGACAAGTAATCATCATCACAATAGGGAATATTTAGGAAACTAACAGAATTAATTCTGAAAGCTCAAGTTCTTAAGACCAACAAGACAATCCACACACTTCTGCATATGCTTACATTTACTTGTGTGAGTAGTAGCAGGTTGACTAGAAAAGTGCAAAAGGTTAAAGAAAACTTGCAAATGTTTCCAGGAGCTGCTGTGGTGCTCCAGTAGCAACAAGACCAAACAAGCATGCAAATTCTGGGAATAAAGTCTAGCACAGTTAGAATGGATACACTTTAAATCAGAAGGAGTGTCTACTTGGTTCAGTACATAGTACAGTCAAAATAAAGGAAATTAAAAGACCTAATACTCTGCAGTGACTTTCTGAAGTGTTGTGTAGCATTGTCTCAGGAGGTAGGAACAACCCTGTATAAAAGAACAGAAAGGCAAAAAAAGTCCCAATCCCCAAAGTATTGCTCAGTAAAGAAGTCATCCTGGCAAGAAGGCTTCTGCCTTCAAAGCTCTATGAAGGCAATCAACAAGAAAGCAGCAGACTGGTCATGAGCTGTCAAAATACATACTTTAATTAAATGTTTTGTAAGCTTGAAAGAAAACTGGGTACAGAAAAGATATATCCAAAAGTCTTTTGGGATTTTATAGGAGACAGCAGTATCCTGATCTCTGTCAAAATTAGTGCTGCTGGTTTCACAAGCAAACAAATAGTAGGAAAGTCACACTGATGACAACTTCATGAGAGTAGGGTCTCAGCACTGAGAATGAGAGGGACTTTGACTGCAAAAGCAGAATTATGTGAAAGCCTATGAATAAGGTAATTTAAAACTCAAAGGGAGATACCTGACTGAGCAAACCATACCTAAAAGGTATGAGACTGTCATGCAGTATTTCAGCAGCTTTCTATACTGTATATTGTACTGACCTGCATTAACTTTGGTTTTTACTTTGTCCTGTATGATTTCTCCTGAGGAAGCATGACACACATACAGAATAAGTTGTTTCTGTATCAAAAAATTGAACAAGGTCACCCCATACTGCGTTGAAAGAAGCATTAATTGCATATCAGTATTTTTCAATAACAAACACATTTATGTACGTCATCACAGTAAAGTACTAAGCAGTCACAACACTACCACAAAATTAATCAATATGCAATATATTTGACTCTGAGCAAAATTTTAGTGCTGTTTTTAAAGGTACCTTGAGGTATGATTTGGTAAATGGTAACTTGCTAAAGGTAGCCTGAAACCATAACAACGGAATAAGTATGCTTGCTTAATTTTCTTTTCAGAAGACTAAAGTATAAAATAGAAAAACATATATCATGCTTTACCTAAGCAACAATACCCCTTTGCTGCTGACAAAATATGAGTTTCTTAAACTCAAGTTGCCTGCAGTCAAATATACATAGAAAATTAATTATCTGCTGCTTGCTCACAAAGGGAATCATTTCCATTAGGTCAGCCTAATGTGATGCCCCTATTGACTTACTGGTTATGCTTTAAACATACCTCCTATTTCTTGAACTAATTTCAGGGTCTTGAATGTAAGCACATAGCTGGAGCAAGTGTGAGGACATTGACTAGAGGACACAGCAACTTCTTCCAGGAATGCCACTTTTTAGTAACACTGTATAGGATCCAAACAGGACATGTGTTCAGGGTAGACTGAATACTTTATCCCATGCATGTATATATAGTGTATGTAAATATGCACTACAGTGCATATAAATATATCTATAAATGTGAACTAATTGCCTTTAAACATGACATTACTATGATTGAAACCAATGGAGTTATCAGTGCACTTTACTGTGTTGGACAAAGAATAGTAATTTTTTTCCCAAGAGTTGATATCCTCCTGCTATTTTCTGGGAGCCAAATGCAACATATGTAGAGGTACATAGAGCTCCTCTGCCAGATCACTTGCTTCACATTTAGCTTTGGCTTACCTTTTGTATGGCTTGTGCATGCTACAAATCTCTATCATGAGAAGTGTTGCACAATTCAACTTCCTCATCTCCCCATCCCCCTTTAAAAAAAATGCCCAGAGAAATCCTGTTTCTATCCAATAGATTTGGATAAGAAAGCCTCAGGACACTGTTTTTGTCACACAGTCCCATGATTTTTTTTGAATGGGAATTAATAAACATGTGTTTTGCCAAAAGAGACCAGGACTTTGCTTCAAGTTCAGTATCATACTTACACCCTTTAAGTACAACTTACCGATTTATTCACTGACAATTACTTCACCTGCATTGCTCTGCAGTAATTTGCTACATTTCAATCTTCCTCTTTCCCCTTTCCCTGCTTCCATGAGTTTGTTTGGGTTTCCATTCTCTCTGTATGATATCCAAAATTTTTGTCCTGGAACCCCTAAGATACCTGTCTAGTCCTGAGCCACAGGAAATCTAGATGGGCATGTATCTCTCTCAACATTAAACTGGAGAGTCGGGACTTCAGGAGACAACTCCCTCCAGACAGAATCCAGGTTCTGGGATCTTCGCTGGAATTGCGTAAAACAGCTCTTCAGTTTAGATGTATGGCTCCAGTAATTACTATAAATAGTATTTAGGTGACACTGCTATCATTAAAAAACAGGCAAATACAGAAAAAAATTATCTTTCAAAGAATAATGGCAGATTTCGATTGCAAAAGTATTGTAGTTGAGAACCAGAACAGAGAGAACAACTTTTTCTTGAACTCTGAAAAAGGACATCAGCAAAAACTGTGCTTTAGGGAGACACTGACACTTTTGGGTAGGATGTTGCCCATTGTTTAGCATTCCCTGTGAACTTAATTGGAGGCAGAAGCCAAAGTCTGGAGCACAGATTTCTTTCAGGAAGCCATAACAGTCTCTGATTTCTGACACAGATGTTTTACTTAGTCAGTTCCTAACCTGTATGTACTGTCATGAAATTATCCAAAATAGAAAAGCAAATAACCTCTATTTTGTCCTTGTTTATGTGGAAAAGTGGATTTTTATCTTGCTTAATTGTATTTTATTAATTCAAAATCTGAATCAGTAGTTGTACCCTGTCACTGTATGTGTCATACACTGGACACAGCACATTTAAACACCTTCAGGAGTTTATTGGCTGATAAGAAACAATGCCAATATAGTCACAATACACTTCACAATTTAAATTCCTTTAAACTTGGGAAACAAAGGCAGGCAAAGAACATGAAATGGGAGCAATTACAGCAGCAGGCAAACAAGCAGCAGACTCTACTTAGCAGGACCTGCCAGGCTGCTTTCCCTCACTTTCTGCACTTTTCTCTATTCAAGGACTACTGACTTATTATCTAAGCATCTTCTCTCATTGTGTCAACAAGCTTACTTAGCTCCTCATGGCTTTCTATCTTCTCTTCAGCTAAATACTAGCATTTTTTACTTATTAAATGTTCAAGGACTAATAACTTCAGCACAGTTTTTCTGTTTAAACAACAGAAAGTGCTTAATCTGCTATGAGAAAAACTAGGTCTCCAGCTAAATTTTGAAATCTGACTAATAAAGAAATAAAGGAATCACCTTTATTAAATAAAAGGCTTGTTTGACCATTAGGGAATAGCAAAAAATGTTAAGAATCTAAGCTAAAGGTATATGAAAGGAAGAGAAAAGATGGAAGAAAAGAGGAGGGAGGTGAGAGAAACATAACCTTTGCAAATGTTCTGGGTTATTTCTAAAGCAAACACAACATAAAGCACTGTAAGCATTTGGGCACCATCAGTTTGAATAACTCAACTGTGATCAAAATTATTATCCACACGAATTAAGTCAAATGCACACAGAAGTGTTTGCAGCATAAGAGCTGTTGTTGCAACAAGATGACAGAAAGCACTAGCCAGAGTCAAGAAAAGCAGGGCTTTGCAACTTTTTTAATTTTTTAAAGGAAAAATTGTACTGCAGTAACTAGTGGGGAAACAATATTTTCCTCATTGAATCTTTCCTTTGCAATTTTTCATGTGTAATATCACCAATACTTCCTTTTAACACAATAAATGATTCAAATGTTCAACTGTAATTTTAATGTCATTGACTCTGTCATAAGTGGGGGGAGAAGGGTCAAATATTAGTTCAACAAAAAATTAATAAACTTGCAGACAAGATTGTTAAGACAAATATTGGATGCTGACAAATTCCATGAAGAAAAAATGTCATACCCTGCTCTTCTCAAGGGAATAACTGCAACGGCAAGGTCACTAAAAGTGTGTCTGAGTGTCTAAGAAATAAGTTGTCAATAACTTTTAAATCTAATGTTAAATTTAAAATGAAAATACTGAGGGATCTAGAGAAAAGCAGAACTGTTTAGTACTTACTAGGTTTAGTAATTGGGAATAAATTAATAAATTAATAAATTGTGAAGAAGCATTTGGACTAAGCATACTCCTAATAAGCATAAACAAATTCTTTGAGTATACTATGATTAACATTGTCAGTGACTAAAACATCATCACTCTGGCAATGGAATATAAATGGTTTCTTTCCAGCAGGATTCTTTAAGTGATAAACCCATCTCTCATCAGAATATATGCATTACTTAGTCTTTAAAATAAAGACATTGATCCAAAAATACTACTGAGATCTTTAAGTGCACAAAGAACACTGGACTATTAAATTACCTGGTGCAGAAGGGGTTGTTGCAAGCTTGTGCCATGAGATAATTAGTTTTACTGCCATCTTGTTCAAATTCACTTTAAAATTAAGGTGTTCGGTTCTGAATTTCTGCCAAACACTGCGACAAAACATGGACTGCAGCTGAAGCATCAGGAAAGAGAGAGAGAGCTGGGAGCCATCAGCTAGGCGAAAGAACGTTATACTGTGATGGTGAAAAATTGAAGTAGGAGACAGCATATAAAAAGAAGGAAATATAATTGTTGTCCTAGAGCCCTGGGATGGAGCAATTCCACATCAAGCAGAACAAAAAAAGAAAAAGAAGAGGGAAGAATTTGGCCAACAATATAATGATGGTCTCAAAGATTTTCACGTATCCTTTACAAGGATAGAAACAGTTGCCAAAGTAGCAGCAAAATATGGTTCAGCAGCACAGACTATTAATTATGGCACTGACTGGAAGGTCTGGTTTAGAGTAGAGATGCATATGATATGGAAAATAAGTAGATACAATGAGAAAGAAGAGAAATAGGACCTCCATGGGAGTATAAACAATGTCTCCACAATGATCTGAAAATGAGAAAAATTATGGTTTTCTCTTTCCTCATTGGTGTGGAAAGGATCTGTCTCATTTACAGATACAGAATGCAAAACAAATCAAAGAACACAGCACACCACATCAGAAAAGTCAGCCTAAGATGGCAGTAGGTAAAGCTTGTTACTGTTCAGTACTCACTTGTGCATAATGCAGCATGGATGGTCAGGCAGGCATCCTGCAAAATACTGCATTTTTATTTTATTTTATAAATTCATTTTAAAAGGTTTGCAAAGGACTTGATTGTGGGAAGATTAAGAAATACCAGCTACCAACACCAAAATAATCTCATCAGCAAGCAATTGAAGGATAGAAGTGTCATTCTTGCTGAATCCTACTAGGAGGTAGAGAGCTGTGAGGTTCTTGTAGGATTTTATGTTCAGATCCAGCAAAGGACTTGCAGGAAGGCCAGTTAAATATATCACACCCATTTGTCCTGAGAACAGAGCCCAGAGCTAGTGAATGACACGTCTCCTCCATGCAGCCCACGTTGAACAGGACTGACTCTCCTTGTGACTGCTCACAGGGGCACTTGATTGCTCCACATTTCACATAATATAGCTGTCCGAAGGCTGAGTTGCTCATCTGGAGTATGAAACACTAAATTCAGGATCTTTCTGATCTGGCTGTCCTACTGTGTTACCAAAATTACCTGTTATGCATACATGCTTCTCCTATCTGTGAGGGCAGTTCATCAAAAAGAAGCTGAAGCAAAACAACTGTGCCCAGTATCACTGTAGGGAATGGTAGGAGGGAAAGAGAGACTGTACCCCAGTGGATTGTCTGGAAGGTGTGGGCATTGTCCTTTCACTTAGATGTTTTTTGCAAGTTTTAGTTTGGGCTTTTTTGTTTTGGCTTGGGTTTTTTTGCTGGTTTTGTTTTTTTTCCCAATAAGAATTGAAAAATATCCAATTATAAACATCCAATGATGAAAATCCAATGATAAACGCTTCTTTAAGGACATAGAACATGTGGAGTTAGTGCCATCTTCAAAGCAAGAGAAAATTAAGTTAGTAGTATGGCACTCTAATCATAAAGCTATCAAATGAGGTGGGCACTGCTACCCATACACTGATAATGCATGATATAAAGGCTTTACAAATGCCTATTAAACAAGGTCCTTTGAGGACTTTGCAATCTGTTCAACCAGTTTCTGGATCCTAATCACACTGAGTCCTAAGGTGTGTGCTGGTCTGCTTAGCACAGTGTAGTTCTACACATGCTTAGATGAACAGTCAGTGCCTAAAGAACTACAGGTACGAGGAGCAAACAATTAGGACAGAAAGCACAGTGCATTTAAAACTTAGCAGGGACTTTTTCTTGCAGCAAGAACAAGCATATTGCAAATGCATAGTAACACACCCTGGGTTACTACAGAATTAAATAAGTCATCAGACAGTTAATTTTCTTTGTTTTGTTATAAATTGCCCCAAAACTTTTAACAGCAGGACTTCAAAAAAAGTACGCATATAAAGCAAATTTTTATTGTGGTTTAAGTTAAGGAAAATCATCAAGGAAATGGGTGCCTTACCTAAGAGAACCTAGAAATAAATATAAATTATCTAAACATACATAAAACAAAGCAGATGGCTGTACAAAAGACTGATCGCAAAGAGTGAGACATGCTTTTATAAGTCAGACATTGCAGGGGAGACAAACCAAGATGAAATTTAGAGTGAATGTGTTCTCCAGTTCAGGTGAAGAAACATAAGAAAACTGTTTTATCCAGGTCAAACAATGCCTGCACTTTAACATCCGGACCAACAACTATCAGAACTCAAATGGAATCAGTTCTCTCTTGAAATAAATTACTTGTGTGTTTCTGCAGATGCGGTTGCTATTAACAAATGGAAGTGTAGGATTTCATGAGCTGTCAAAAGTGTATCTATCTTGCCAGAAGATCTTGAAGATGACCTAACCAAACCTTATTCTGTTTTTTTCAGCACATATAAGAACAGATTCCAGAATCATATGTTTAACTACAGAATAAATTAAAAAATTAAAGTATTAGACTAGTCAATGTTTGGTTTATAGCACTAACATTCATATCTCTTTTATAGTACTATTATTATATAATATCATTATCAATTAATATTATTATAATTGTCGTTATTGTTTATCATATCACATACTGAAAATTCTGTGGAAAATTTGGCCTCACAATATGTATACAATTCTGTTCTAAATCATTGCCTGGAGAAACTGGACCAATACATACAATATATTGATACCATAGGAAACATAAGCAATGCACATTCTGCAAGCAGGGGCACAAATCATGATTAAATAAAATTTAAATTGTATTAAAAATGTCTTTTGTGAAAACAAGCTCTAATAAGAAGCTGAGCAGTTGATTTTTAGAATAGAATTTATCTTTCATAAGTTTAAATAGCTACAGTGTGGATATTTATATCTGAGCTTCTCAATCTGGCCTTCCCACGTAATCAGTGTAGAACAGGTACATTCAGGGAGTCATTCTTCTGGTCTATTTCCAGTGTGTACTGTAGGATAACATACATCACACCCCAGGGAGGACTATTTCTCTGCAATGACTGTAAAGGGAGCTTCAGGTGACTAATTCACAAAGTACTATAGGTATCCACATTTGTTCAGATGAAACCCACCCTAAATGTGATGTATCTTAATGTAAAAGAATTATGTAGAAAAAGAAGAACATATTGAGGAAGTAGGCTAGTAGAAGAATTTAAATTTCCAGGATCAGTTGCTAAGAAATTACCATAATCAAATCTCCCATAAATTCTGAACTATGCTTCATTATATTACAAAAAAATCAACTTTAAAAATGAGCTTATTAGCTTACAATGGCAGCTACACCCTAGTAAAAGGTATGGAGACAACTTGGAATGGTGAGACAGAATCTATAAGGAGCAGATGAAGTAACCACTGTATATCCAGGTATGAGAAATAAAGACCACATACCATAAACTGCAGGGACACTTGCTTCTTGGTTTCTATTTTAAAACTGTGTAAAAAAGGCTTTTACATTGCTAAAGATATCAAATGGTTTCATTTCTCCAGCTCTGTTAGGTTAGCATAAACAAATCCTGAATATTTCCATAATATAAATATAAATATAAATATAAATTTTAGTGAAATACATCCAGACAAGGCAAATAAATTTATATATGAATGGCAGACACATGCATAGTAAAAGGTAGGCAGTGCAGGAATGCCTGGTGGTTAGGACCTGTTTCTCCAACAGTGGAGGAAGTTGCCCAGAATCATGCTATCTCTGGTTTTGGAGGTTTTCAAGACCTGATGGGACTAAATAAACTTTCACAGTCCCTTCCAACCTATATAATTCTATGATTCTGTGTGCATGTGTGTCTCTGACATACACAGAAGTATACATAATACAATGAAGTATACATAATATAATTATATATAATATTAGATATTCTGACTTATAAATTTTGCCAACATAAATTTCTGATTTTCAAGGAACAATACATAGTACAACTCTTCTAAATGTAATAGGGAAAAATGTAATCAGCTATGGCTAAACAAATATTAAAAATCTTTCTGACACTGTACCTTTCCTTTTCTCTAACACTAAAACTAATATTGTTTAAGAGGGCTAAAAAATCACACTACTCCTGTTGCATGTCCAACACAAAAGTCAATTAGACTTAATTTAACTATTTACAAGCTGTGAGTAATCTTTATTTCTGTTCTTCTGAGAGCTGGTCCTCAGGCCAGTATTTAATTTATAGCTACCTTTATCAGAACTACCAAAATTCTGTAAGAATCTTCCTGATTAGGTTTATTTATCTCCTTTTCTACTTACATCTGTTAGGTTATATTTCTTGCCATTTTTTCAAAATGACAGTTCAGAAAAATGCAAAGAAAAATCCATATCCAATTTACATTCCCGTATATAAATGCTACTTACTCAAAAGGTAAGATTTTGAGCTCAGGTTAATTACTCATCTGAAGACTTTAAAAAAAAAGGATATAAAACACAAGGCTTGAAAGTACATTAAAAATCTGCTTGTAACTTCATCCTAGAGTAGCAACATTTTTTTTTCATAATACTTATAGATTATACACAGACAATCACTAACACACTTGTCTATGTTTAATTTGGCAGTCCAGGATTAATGAAGCATAATGTTTTTCTCAATTTGAAAACCTGGGTATATAGTGTAAATAATGATACGGAATGATAGCAATGAAATCAAAGTACATCTTTAAACATACCTGCTCAATCAAGGGTTTTTTATGAGAACAGGTTTTTTGGGGTTTTTTAATGTATATAGTTTCACAGACCATTGCTCTGTACCAATAAATAGTAAGTCATAAATCTCTGTAAATTCACAGACAGGAATTTGCATTTTATCATTGGTGTTGTGAATATTTTCTGTGGAATCTGACTTCATACCAGCCACTACTGATGTAGTTAAACTAACATCAATGGTATTGTTCTTGATATTTTTCAGTGTGCTAACAAAATCAGCCCCTAAACAGTTGTATTCATAGTGGTCCATTAGTTAAATCTGAGAGCCAGATGCTATTGATCATTTATTTCAAAGGTAAAAATCTTTCTGAGGCTACTGGTTTAACATTAACTCCAGCTTAACCCCTAAATACAATTTTGATCATTGTGGGTAGAATTCATCCACTTCATTTTAGATGTCTGAGAAGTAATCCAGGTGTCTAAACTTGAGTGTCTAGAGCCATTTTAAAGCCTGTCACTTCAGTCTTTAAAAAAGGCAAGAAGGGGGACCCAGGAAACTAGAAGAGTCAGCCTCACCTCCATCCCTGGTAAAGTGATGCAACAGTTCATTCTGGATGTCATCTCTAAGCATGTGGTGGAAAAGGTGGTTATCAGGAGTAGTCAAAATGGATTCCCCAAGGGGAAATCATGCTTGACCAATCTGATAGCCTTCTATGATGACATGACCAGCTGGGTGGGTGAGGGGAGAGCACTGGATGGACCATGTGAATTTGTGATTGTAGATCTTCTAGGATACCTAAGCCACCTATATGGAATTGGCAGGAAAGACACAGAAGTTACTGGAGATCTATATCTTTATTTACTAGCAGCTGGAGATGATGATGTCTGAAGCCCTTGAGATGACGTTCAACATCCAAGTTTAGGCAACGGGATTCCATTTTGAAAAATATTTATAGTATCAATATTAGCATTAGCATTAGTAATATATGTTTGAACTAGTGTCATTAGGGTCAATGGGAAGAAGTAAATCTTTCAGGATATAGTTCTTATGAATTATTTTGCATATCTACATCTAAGTCAAATGTCATGCCAGAAGCAGTCATTTCTTTGCACTGAGTATAAGGGAAAACCCAGTAATTGCCTGGCCCTCTGTGCTTTCAATCAATTTTACATCTACTGAACATATAACTTAAAACATTATGATAGCATATGATTCAAGTAAGTTGCTTTCTTCTATCTAACCTAAATGACCGGGCCACTAGTTACTATAGAACTGCATGACAAATATAGAGGAAAAGGGTAGAGAGATACTTAAGAGACATCTGTTTTACACTGATAGCACACTTGAAGAGCTGGAGAGAAGATTCATAACAAGGATGAATGATATATTTATTCTGCTTCACCATGTGTTACACAGAAGCATAATCTCAATGATATTATCAAAATAAAATACATCAATAAATGCACAGTATCTCCAAGTGCAGAGTAAATGTAAAAGTGTGATACATGAAACAACTAATAAGTGTCAAGCGTATCTCTCCAAAGGGGTTATTTAAGATATTCTGCTCCTAGATGAACAGTTTGTGATTGCATGCTGGTTTGTAAATGGTTTATATTGAAAGATTTGTAGATTAGTATTGTAATCCAAGACACTTCAAAGATCTTCATTCAAATCTTGGTTTAAATAAATTAAGTGTATTTGGTATGTCACTCTAACCATATATGGATACTGACTACATCACATATGCTAGAAAATCGCCACTGTGGGCAATTCAACAAGGGAAGTCAAGTTCTACTGGTGAGTCAGGGATGAGTTTCAGTGGGATGAAATAAAAGTACAGACTCAGCTCAGGACACTGATTCCATTCTGCCATCAGATGTACATTATTGATCTCAGCAGTTTAAAAAAAAAGTATGCATTTGATGTAGCTGGCAGCAACCTTCCACTTAAATTGCTCTTCAGCTGGCAGACAATTCTGTGAGCTTTGTTACAGAGCAGATCAGTAAATGCACACATTTGTATTTCTCACAGTAGCTAAAACAGTGAGTAATCTGAACAACTATTTAAATATTTTCAGTCACTGCCTTAAACAGGTGTAAAAGGAGCCTGCGTGCATAGATCTTGCTGCTTGCCAACGACTGGTCAGGAACAATTCATCGCATTGAGTGTGATCTTCCATTCAGCCCAACAGGATATGTCAGAGAACACACTATAGAGAAAACCAGTGAGTCCATCACAGACTTGGGCCTAAAGTGCTTGGGAAAAAAGTCTTTGGGTATAGAATATTGTTGATGTGGGATATACTTTGGCCCAGATGGTTCATAAATAGATTTCCACTGTTAAACATGCAGTCTTCTTCCTTTCTTTTCTTGTCATTCAAGGAAATTAAGGAGAAGAAAGGGGAGAAGACAGATAAGAAAGTTTTTCCCAAAAACTGTAGAAACATAAAATAGTGCCAGAAAAGGATTATGAAAGAAGTAAATCTAAAACTTAAAGATACTTTAGTGCATCTATTTGTACCTGCTTTTTAAAAAACCATTCCTGGGTCACATGTTGTTAATATAGTATGTGTAAAGAAATTAAAGCATGGGCTTTTATCAAATGATCCCATTATTCCCAAAAAGAATTCCCAGCTGAGGTCTGAAGAGTGAGATCACAAACAGCTGAAATCTGAGGAAAAACTGAGAGAAAAGAAATACAAGGGTTATGCAGGAAAGGTAGTTGACCAAGGAGAGACAGAGAGGGTGAAGAGGCCCAGAAGCAGCAGTTAGGAGTAGCCTCTGAGAAGGAAATGCCCAAAAGACAGAAATAGCTCTTAGTAAAGAGAATGAGAGCCCAGGCAGGAGGAACAACAACACTTGTACAAACTCTCTAATGGGAACATACTTCAGGTGTCTATAAGAGATTTTCTTACAGAAAAAACTTAATGGATATTGAAGGATGAAGACAAATATAGATGGTGTCAAATGAATCTCCCGGGCATAACACTACCACTCTTACAAAGAACTCCCTTTTTGAAGTTGTAGGTACATTTGTTAACACAGTTTAAGCGCTTATCTGAGCAGAGAACATGTTCTTATTTTGTGTATATATAACATCCCAAACAGAGGCCCTGATCACTAGGTAGACCCTCTCAGTGTTAACATGATACCAGTGATAACAGTATCAAATGCAATCAGCAACCAAATGGCAGGAGAAAGGGTAAGACTAGATGACTGTGCAGACAGTCTCCATTCAAACACACCATAACAAAGAAGAACTAAATGACAGGAGTTTTACCGTCTCCCCTTAAAGCTCCTTCCTGGTCCAAGAAAGCCACACCTAAATAACAGCAAGTGTTACTGCAATAGCAGAAGGGTTTTTCCCACGCACTTCAGCTGTTGGGTAGAAGTTAGCACAATTATGTGCCACATGTTTGTCAGTGCTCATAAGATGATTATAAATATAAGAAAGTAAACAGCATGATTATGTCATAAATCACTGTACTTTGCAAAAAAGGAAGCTGAATTCAGATAACTTAGGAGCCAATTTTTATGTATGCTTCTCTCTGTAAGTGCATCGTGCCATGTCTTTCAATTGTTCCTCTGCAGAAAGCTGAAACCTTCACATGCAGGGTCTGAACGTTTGGGCTATTTTGATTATATCATTTGCAAATCTGTTATGCAGCGGCTGCTGTTAACTGGCTGACATGATGCATGACCCCACCAGAGGATAGTGGCTCAGCATGCTGCATGAAACCCACTTGAACTGTTCTGGCAAGAACAAGTGAGTGATTACTTATCCCACAGCTGAATCTATTGAAGACTTATGAACACTAATTCACAAGAAAGGGGCTTGTCTGATTCCTAGCAGGGATGAAGAAACTGAATTAGTCTCTTATTAAAACACGCCTAATATTAAGTCAGTGCACTCTAAAGTAATGCAATTTTAAAGTGGTATTAGTAAGATGATCTGAAATATCTTTGACTTCTCTATAAACATTACTATTTTATTACTGTGCAATTACTGTTCACTGACAAACCAAACTTTCCTTAACTATGGTGTTTAGAATAACCTCTAGAGCGCCAAAAATTATCTGAACTTATTCCAGTTATTCACAGCCAAAAGCTAAACCTGCCTGTTAGGATTACTCTAATGATTGTTTTAGTTATTCAAACTGATTGTCATATAGAAATCTGTCATGAATTAATTCAGAAGTAATTAAAGAACACTTGTGAAGTAATTCAAGGAATAATCAAATACTTAAAAAAATTACTATCACTGGCAATTTAAAAATGGCTATCATAGGAAACCAGAAAGCAGAACCGGTATTGATTATACTTCCAATAGTAAAGAATGTTTTTGGACTATGGAAACCAACAGTAACTAAAAGCTCTAGGCTGAAGGTGGAAACAGAGTCTGAAAATATATTTTGTATTCCTTTGAGGAAGTTTGAAAACCCAACGCAACACTACAAAATTAGATTTATTTGTATATTTGCATTGAAGTAGGAGTTTCTGGTTTAGTTGCACCTGTCTCATCCGTGAAAATCTACATGCAGGCATTATTTTTTGATAAAAACTTCTTTAATTTTTTTTTAATCAATAGAAATGAATCAACAAGAATGATATAGCAACTTGGAAGTTTTTTTAAAATATATCTTTAGACCAATAATTCAAAATACATTTTAAATATTTAATAATACAAATATCTGGATTATACCTTTATAATTGGTTAAGAAACTTTTGACATTTAACTTAAATATTGCCTGCCACAATTCTTTAATACAGTCTGGTGCCTGTTGGCACTTCTGGAGAAAAGCTGAAGTGTCTAAAATAGAGATAGCTGTAAGTTGCAGTCCTGAAAACTGTGTGAATGATGCATAATCATGAAGTTGCAAAATCCTTAAAAAAATTGTCAGTGTACCTCACTTTTTAATTAAGTTTCCCAAATTATTTTTCTGCCCATGATCTTTAGCATTTCATTCAGTTTTATGAGCAATCTGGTTTGAAGCTCTCACCTGACAATGAAGCATTCCTTTGCTTATACTCATCAACAAAGTATTCTCAGGGTGTCCTTAAATGTAGTTTGTGAATAGAGTATCTATCCACATGCAATGCAGTTTTATTTTCCTTTCTTAAAATCCTGAAGAAAAAAGTGGTCCCCAGAAAAGTATGGGATTCAGACACTTAAACCCTTTTGATTTCTTATACTCTTGTGCTCCTTCAGACAAGCTCCAAGCGTTAGCCTACTAAGCACACTATTTCCTGGAATCCTGTCCTGCATTGCCTGACCTCTGCCCTGCTCCGCTCTGCTCAGGGAGCCTTTGTGCCTGACATGCAGTTCTGGGGTCTACTCCAGGGAGCAGGCTAAAAGTCAGGCTCTTCAAAACTCACTGACTCAGTTCTTTTTAAATGAGATCATTTGCTTGACAAAAGAGAAAATGTTCACTGTGGGATGAAAGAACTTTGTCATTTGAATCATAGTTTTCTTTGCATCCAGATAGAAAAGATTTCATAAAGATTTTTATCATACCAAAAATGTGGACAAACATTGCAGTTGGCAGCTGGATTGATATAATGCTGTATTACGGTACATGGAGTCAATACTCTGTAACACTCAAAGCACTATTTATATAGCAGAAGGCTATGGTTCTTTAAGAGAGACAGAATGATCACTTTTTGAATGAGAATAAATTGTTAGCGAACAACAAAGCTTTCTCTGAGCTATTATGAGAGCCTCATCATAAAGTGATCATGTCTGGATGCCTTTTATAAAATATTCCTGTTACTGAACCACTTCTAATATCCCATACTGAAGCTGCACAGTCAGGATCTGCAAGCATTTCTGAAAGTGGCCATGAATTTTCAAACTGATCATAGCAACCTGACATAAACATTTTTAAAGGCTTGACCCAGCAAAGTGCTAAGCAGATTTCTAAAGTGTAGGGCAGCCTCAAACCCAATTGTTTTTAGGGAGAGCTGCAGCTATTCACTGAATTTTAGGAATACTCAGCATTTTGTAAGATTTAACTCTGAAGATCCTAATTGAAAGTCAATGAGAGTTAGTTTCCTAAAACTCAGCGTCTCCAAGATATTTTGGTACTTGAAATCAATGAAGTCAGCTCCCTAAGTGCCTCTGAAGCTGAGAGTTCTCGCTTTGCAGAGTGCAGTGCCATAATGCCTGGCTCCAACATGTATCCATAATATCTGTATGATATGCTGTTGGATTTGCATGGCTGCCATCTTCTGCAACATATTTATAACTGCCAAGGAAACAATAAGATGGGGTGGGGGAAGATCCCTAGTACTAAGCCCAGACAGTTATTTAATCTTTTACGTTTGTCATTTGTAGAAGAGAGAATGCAATTTTGCAATGGTTAAGGAAAGTAGAATGGAGAAAAGGAAATAAAGGGGACATTGGAAGCTGACAAAGAAAACCTGCTCTGAAAGACAGTCCCAGCTCTGACACCCTTCTTGAGCCTTTTGCAAAGCAATCAGAGGGGAAAAGGAGGAGGCAACCATCAGCACAGTAGACAACACATGGATAAGATGTCTCTCCAAGATACAGTCTCTAAATTTCTGCTTGGCAGATGGATTAAAGCTTTGCCCAGAAGTTTCTATGATTTTATAGGTTTTCTATGATTTTATCATTTTATGATGATTCTGTAAGTTTTCTCAAGAACTGCCTCCTCCACTTCCTCCAGCAGCATTGGCTCCCCCACATCTCTCAAACAGGGGAAAAGGAATGATCACAGTAACACCAGCAGTATTCCCTCCAGCAAGGTCATCATTACTCAGAATATTTTACAAAATCTTTGTTAGGATGTACTAATAATCCACATTGTACATGTGCCAAGCCTTAGAGAAACAGTTGGGTGTTAGTCTGATTGTCACTAATTAACTGATGTGCCCCACACTGAGGCACTAAGAGCACTGGACTTGCTAGAACCCCAGCCTTGCAGAGCTGCCCTCCTCAGCTGTGTCCTTGTGGAGAACCTGTTCAGGAACAAGAATCACACAAACAAGCCAACAGAAGTTAGGAGTTTGCAATGTTTTTTCTTTTTACAAAAGGAGCGTTTAGTGCTACAGGTTTTTTGGATTAATTTGAGGCAGGCATTTTGTCATGCAATTAAAATGCAATTAGACCACTATCCTCTTGCAATAATGATTTATAATCTGTTGCTTAAGTCAAATGGTTTTAATACCATCTCTCTCCACTCTTTCTCCAAATACTACTTTTTATTACCTTATGTATTTTAGGAGATATTTAAACTCATTTTAAATAAAAGGTACAGAGAAAGTGAATGCAACACATATAACAGCAGACATTAATCATTTCTGCAGTAAAATTAATCCAGGTACAGTCAGAATAAACTCAATAGCTATATCAAGTATTGTTCTACAGGGTTACACGTGGTTTGTTTCTGTCTCCAAAGTCTTAACTTCTGGACAAAAGTGAACATAGTCTAGGCTTTCAGCAAACAAAACCCAGAGCATTCAAACCCAGCAGAAACGCTGACATTCTGAGCAAAGGAGTGAATCTGTGGTTCCACCTGCCCTACCTTGTCAGCCCACAAAGCATGGTGCTGCCTGTGAAGGGTTGTGGCAGCTGTCATTGCTCTGTTCTTTCCTCCAGGGATGTTGCAGTTGATTTTGAATAATGCTTCCATCAGCTGCCACAAAAGCTTCTCTTCATATGATGCATAGCAACCTGGAAAAGTTGTAAAGTTACAATTTAATGCTAACTGTCTGTGATCTTAGGCTTCAGCTGAGGATGATGAGTTAAATGAATCCTTATGGGTGAATCTCATCACTTAATAATCCCAACGTAATACCAGTGATATCTAGCTCTGCCACATATGCTTGGGATTCACCATGCAAACCTCAGCAGCCCAAGTTATTCCTCACCTTATAGCTTCACGTGGCCAGAAATTAGGACAGGAAAGAACTCAAAACTTCAGCCTACTTCCCTTTCACTTTTAAAAGCAGGAGCAAATATTTCCTAATTTAGATAGAGATACTACTGAGGATTTCCATTCTCTAGTATAAAAAATTCGTTGTGGAGCACATAGTTGTGTACTGAAGTAATATTTTTAATATGTCCACTTTTGTTTATCCTTTTTTCATACGTACTGCTAAAAATATTTATGGAATACAAAGACAAAACCAAACCTAACTGCATACATTTCCATTTTACCTCAGTAAAAGTTAATCTTTAACTAAGTGTACATATTTATATATACATATATATATATAAGCAAAGCTAAATTTGGAAACTTATTGGTTTCGGAAAAACACTGAATAATTTTTATTGCTCTCTCTTGCTTCTTGAAATGATTTGAATAAATCAGTTCTCTTGTTGGTGTTTATTTATACAGTGCCCAAAAGTGTGCTATTTGCTCCTCAGTTGCTTGTCAATATGTTTATTTATTTCAAAATCAATCTTTTCACCATTAAATTTACTGCTGATGACAGATTTTATACACAATATGGTGCAGTTTTAGTGTTGCTTATATATTTTCCAGACAAAAAAACCCAGCCATCTCATATTGTAACCACTTTAGTGTCATCTTCTACATAAAACATTTTTAATAAAAAACATTTTAAGGTTGGTTGGAATCACATGGGCTCAACAGGCAGCTCATTATGATGCCTGTGAAGAGATAGCTAGTACACATTGATTTTAACATCTGCAGTAATAAACATGGTAAAGATCTTGAATGCCGAAAGCCAGGATACTATTGAAAAAAAAAAAAAAAGAAAAAGTTTAAAAACTAGTTAAAGATTTTTCAAGGCTAGAGTTCCTCGATTCTGGCATCAAACACATTTCCTTATCAAAAGAAGTTTCACTTCTACTTTACCTGTTAGCAAAAACCACGTCTAATGGCTCCTACAGACCAGGTAACAAATGTAAGACTCTGCATCCCTAACCAAGCAGGGCACATTACAAGAAGGAGCAGAGAGCCTTTATCAAGCAGTGATTGAGGCTGAGGTAGGTGCAGAGAAACAGAAAGGAAAAAAGCAGAAACTGAGAAACAGAAGCGAAAATTTAAGGAAATAACATGCTCATCTCTCTGAGAGTGGGGGCTGGCGCTAAACGAAAGGAGAATATCTTCAGAAATGCCCTGGGTAGATGGATTCCCATGCTTTAAATAAAGCCATAAAACATACACAGTGAAAAGTGTTGGGGGGCAGCTGAAGCAGCAAAATATTCCCAGTGCTGCTCATGAGAAATATGTTTTCAGAATTGAACACAGAAGGCTGAAATGTTATACACGCTTTTTTGTATTAGCAAGTGATATCTGGTGTTAGATTTACCCCTAAACTCTGTCAAATACTTTGACAGATTTTTGAAGGATTACCTGATAAAATCCTAACTGATAACAAAGAAAAATTTTGCAGGGAGATAAAAGTCACATAACACTACACTCCGAAAACTGGTCTAATATCTCAGGTATAGTATAAGCCAATAATCAGGCCACCAAATTAAATGCCGGGGTTAGAGCTGCCAATCCCTCACCCTCAAAGATTACAAATATTGGCCTTTGTCTGTAGTACCACCTAGTGTCAAAAACTCTTATCTCTGAGCTGAAGAACTGGATTGAACTCCATCTATTCTCCTTTGTTTCCTCAGTCCAAAACATCACCAGACTATGTAGGAAGGGTGTACAAAGGGCCCCTTTCATGATGGTGAGCCCAAGGAAGTGTCTTTCATACTTTTGTTTGCTTTATGGAAACAGAATTTTGGGCCTAAAAGGAGTTTGGGGTTTTGGCACATCAGACCAAAATTCCTTCAATATTATGCATGATTTTATGTATGGTTCATTTTTTTCACAGTATAAAGCAGCAGAAATGTTGTAGGGCTTCTCTCACTTCCAGTGCAGTGAGTTACAGTGAGCTAGGCTGGGGTGGCACAGGCTATGTGCTGGTTTGCATTTGTGGGCAAGCCCCAGAGTGGAATCCGAGAACTCACAAAGAGAGGCACTCTGCCTGCACATCAGGGCAGTCCATGCATCAAACTGAACACAGCCAGCAACACACTGAAAATTCATCCTCCTGTGCTCCATGTGTTAATTTGCCCAGGTACATTTTCTTTCAAAAACACAATGTTCTTCCTGAGACACCAGGTTCCCAGATTGCCTAGAGAAGTGTGGGGGGCACTGCCCATCTGGCACAGGAGCAGGATAGCTGGGCAGCCCCGCAGCCAAAGAAACTGTCTGCCTGCCAAGACAGGCGAGCAGCCTGCCTGCCAAAGCTGGGCACCCAGCATTCCCTCTGGAGTAGGGAGCTCCCAGGCAGCTGGCAGGCTGCAGGAGTGTGGCAGCCTGTGTCCCCGGAGCCCTGCGGCTGGAGAAGCAGGAAGTGGAGGGAGCTGGATCTGGTGGCCACCCCGCTCTGGGGGTTGCCAAGACGTTGGGCAGCTCCTGAGCCTGTCAGCTGGGAACCGACCCAGCGGGCAAGATGGCAGATTGCACCTCACCCAACATAACCAGGGTTTTTGGATCTCTCCCCTCAAAACCTTTCTAGTGCAAACCAGTTTTGCCCCAGAATTTCTTATCTGCCCTGTTTGGGACTTCCCAAAACATGGTATCTAGAAGAGAAGTTCATAAAGTGACTATAGGCACAGAAACCTCACAACACAAATTCAAATTCAGCTAGAACAGATACAGCTAATATGAATATGAATATACAGCAGGCACATTTACTAAACCAGAATGGAGTGTGTTGACTGTGAATCCCCTGGAGATGCAGCCAGCCTGTGTACATGGGCTTCTAGTTACAATTTCTGTGGCTAATGATTAACTGCCATGACAGCTCCATGTATAGTTTGTATGCTTACTTACAAATTTAATACAAAAGTAGGCCAGAAAACAGGATAAAGATTAAATATATAACAAAAATTTGTAGCTACATCAGCTAATTGCATAGCTGAGGCAGGAGGTGTTAATTACAATTATAGATGAGCCAGCTAGTAATTCACATTAGTGAGCATAGAGCAATTATCAACCTGCTGGATTTCTTGCTACTCATAATAGACATTTTTCCATTTTTGATGGAACATAATAGCTATATTGAACAATGTAACAGAACAGTAATGGATATAATGCTTATTTAGGTAATCTACAGCTGTGATGTGCAATATTATCACAAAGATATTGTTTCACTTGGAATAAATTACTACCCAGAAAGCTAAGTATTTCTACTGCTAGACTTGAGTAGGAAAAAACATCATGGGCATTTCACAGATGGAGAGACACACTTTGTTTCTTGCATTAAGATTTACAAATACAAATTTACCTTGACTGGACCTGAGACAAAAATACAGTTTAAATTCTGTACCAGAAAAAAATTATATCTAAGAATATCATCAGTATATCCATTTCTAAGTGATAAATTGGAATAATTTCACTGATATTTGATTGAAGAAATATAGTCTGCAAGCCTGGCAAATGTATTATTCCTATGAGCATCCTGCTAACTTAGTTTAACATGGCTCACCCAGAAGAGACCATATCACCATTATGTTAGCAGCCTTATCATATAACACACCTTCGTACGTGGTACTAGAAAGAAGGTGTTAAAGACAAGGTGACCTTCTCAGGAATAGGTCACTTAGTGCTTACAAGTCATACCCATATTCTTCACCATGCATGAATTCCAGCATCGAGGCACTGGACACGTTGCTAGTGAACAGCTGCCCAGAAGGCAGAATGCTGGTATAGCCCTAAAGTCCTGTAGATGGAGAACTGGCAAAACTATCCTTGTTCCATTTACAGAAAAGCAAGGCTCAGGTTTACTCTACCAAAAGTTTGTCCTATGTGCTGTGTACGCTGTTCCACTACAGTTAAAATACTTTTCAGTCAAAGGGGAGTTACACATCTGCAGCCAGACTTCTTTCAGATGAACTGCACATTTGTCACATTTGTACTTACAGAAAGCTCCACTGTTATTTTTCTGGCAATGCCCAACCCTTGATCACTCAAGCTTTAAACAAATGTTAGAAAATACTATTTACTTCATACTGAAGCAGAACATGAGTCACATTTTGAAGATGCAACACTGTTATTTCACGTTTTCCATATATTTATGCCATTAGTTCAGTCACATTGAAATTCAATACAAGGATATCAAGCAACTATGTAATTTTTGTCTGAAAATTAGTATATTTCTGAGTGGATGTTTATCAATTAACAGGTACAACTGGGATACTATAACTAAGCTACACATTCTCTGCTTGTTTAACAATAACTGAAACTGAATTCAGTATTGTATGAGTACTGAGAGAAAATTAAATCCCTCCTAGGTTACTGCACAAAACAAAACTTGATAACATTAGCAACATTATTTTCTTACTATTCATAGTTTGAAGTATTTGTAAACTTCAATGGAAGGAATAATGGCTAGAAGTGACTAAATATTTTGAACAAATTTCATGACTATTTATTCAAATTGTAAAAGAAATTTGGTTTGAATTGCATCTGCACCACTTCTGTGTTTATTTTCTGGATTACATTCAGCAAAACCAGCTTCCCAGCAGAAGATTTGTGTTACATAATTCAACATAGCCGCTATTTCAGAGCTTAGCTGAAGTATAAAGGGAGGATACCCATCGTACTTTCTATGCAGCAATAAATACACCTAGAAATAGGATATATCTATGTGTGTTTCTTCATCCAAGTATATATAGGCTATCACCCTGTCTTAATATCAGGTTTTTTGATCAGTGTGGTTGAAAGGAACTGATCAGATAGTTCTGACGGTATGTATGGTCCTGGACTTCTTAAGTCCCTGAAGGTCTGACAGTGGAATGGGGATCACAAGAGTGCCATAAATTGGTAAACACTTACAGACTACTGCTAAATATTCAGCAAGATTTTGATATCAAAATTTTTTGTGAACCTGAAAAATTATTGTTTGTAGACACACCATGTATATTTCTCTCAGGAGATTTCTAGATGAGTCACTAACATTTTCAAACCTTTGAGTCTGAATGTGATTCAAAGAACATTTCCATCATTTCTGTGCTGAAATTCTCAGTATTTCCATGATGGTACCAGGACTCATGCAGTGACAGTGCAGAGAGCTACAAATGGATTGTGATTTTCATCTCTACTTCCTCCTCTCAGAATCAGAATTAGCAAAGCTTTTACTTTCTTTGTGGCTGTTGAAAGATAATTTTATTGACAGTAACTATAACTGCATATGTCTCGACCCTTGTAGATACTACACTCTTAATCCAAGGCATTATTTAAAGTGTAACCACACTCTATCTACCCCTATAAATCAAACCCCTCTATGTTACATTTCACCTCAGATGAGTGATCTGTTAGCAAATGTGAGTGAAATTCAAGTGCCATTGTTGCTAGAGATGTTAAAGGCACAGAGACCTTAGGCCACAAAAGTAAAAACTTGTTGCTGCCTGAGTAACACTTTCACTGGTGACAAAGATAGAGGAGTTGTCTTACTGTTAGGTAACCCCAGGTAACTCAAGCTCGCAGTAAAGACAAGTCCAAAGTTTAGAGAATCATGAGAAGAGTCCTGGTTGGCCAGAAGAAGTAAACAGGAAATTTGCAAAGTGTGACAACTGTCTCATGATAACTAAACAGGTATTCAACATACTTAAATACTGAAGAAGAGGACTTTACAGAGTTTAAGTGTGAAGTGCTCACTGTGTTAATCACTAGAAAATTCTTCACTGACTTCAGTAGAATCATAGAATCATAGATCATGCCAAGTTGGATGGGACTCTCCAGACACCCCAAGAATCACACCATGTGCCTGAGAGCATCATCCAAATGCTTCTTGAGCTCAGTCAGGCTTGGTTCTGTGACCACTACCCTGGGGAGCCTGTGCCAGTGCTCAATCCCCCTCTGGGTAAAAAAACTTTTCCTGATGTCTAACCTAAACCGCCCCTGATTCAGCTTCCTGCTGTTACCTTGAGTCCTGTCACTGGTCACAGGAGTGAAGAGATCAGTACCTGTCCCTTCTCTTCCCCTTGTAAGGAAGCCATAGACTGCAACGAAATCACCCCTCAGCCTCCTCTTCTCCAGGCTGAACAATCCGAGTGACCTCAGCTGCTCCTCATAGGTCATCCCTTCACTCATCCCATCACATAGCCCTTCACTATTCTAGAGTAGGAGCAATATTTTCTCTTTCCTTCTCATGCTTGATGTGGACGTAACTGCATGTTCTATAGAGACTCACGAACAACCAAATTATAAGGAAACAGTTTGAAATTTTAAGTGTTATTAAGACAGAATAAACTTTAGACAGTTCTAATTTTGCCCAGCTGAGGATGTGGCCCCAAACACAGCTTTTAAGACAACTGTGCTAACATAGTAGCATGTACTGGGAAGGGAACAGTCCATGAACATTTTGATATCAAATACTGATGTTTGATATAAAATATTCCAAATCCAATATAAAAAAGCCATGAATATCCTGTTCTTACCACTAACTGTTTCACTCTACAGATCTCCTCCTATTTGTCTTAAAGACTTGCTAACATGAACCTAGTTTCTGTATCTCATTTGGAAGGGGATAGGTTTCCAGTGCTGTTGTGCCAATATAGCTACAGTCTGTAAACAAGAGCAGCCTTCAGCAAGAAAAACTATCCTAAAACATGATCTGAAGTCATTGCTGCTGTAAAAACAAGCTGCTTATCAAACATTACAGGTCAAGCAGCTAGCCACACAACAGGCCCTTTCAGTAGTATCATCAGCTGTATGAGAACTGATCTTCTGTTTGCTCTTAGTGAAACAATGGCCGAAGACCTCTTGGAAAGCTCAGATCATATATATAGTAAATGCAGGGAAGCCGATGGACATTTCATGATTAAATGAACGTAATCTGTTTCTCACTGCTTGGTGGCTAGGCAATGGCGGTTCCAGCCAATTCTGAAAGCAGTCTGATTTCTGATAAGATAGCTCCTGCTGAAGTAGTCTAATAAATAAGATGTTTATCAGAATGTTTTATAGGGTTCCAATTCATTATATTTTATCTTACCTGTACCATAGGGAACATTAGCTTCCTGAATGGGTCATTTTGAAAGTGCTCTTTGTGATAGCACAAGGACAATATAGATTGCCTTCAGTGACTTTGGTTGCTTTGTGTGCTCAATATAGAAAAAAAGCACATTTCTTAGCCTCATATCTGATTTGTAGCGGTCCAGATAGGGGCAGGACCTGTGTGTAGCACATACTGCAAAATGGTAGGAGCAGTTCCTTGAAGCAGACCATTTTTAAGAGTTGCTTATAGACTGAACAGTTATTTATAGCAAAATAAGATCTGACAATAACAAGTGTTTTCTCTTGCTGTCATTAGGACCTTTGGAGGAAGAAATCACTATTATATTACACAAGATGTGTGAATTATATTTGAGGAGATGGGACTAATAAAGACCATGGATTTCATCTTTCACAAGTCATTAAACTTTGTATGCTTTCAGGGACTGAAGAAAACTAATAAGTTCCTATAAAATCTGGCTTAATTTTTGTAGATAAAATTTTGTAAATTTTTTATGTTTTTGTTCGTTTTGGGTTTTTTTTAAAAAGTGGATTTGGCTATTTGGAAGGAGCATATCAATGGAAAAATATTTTTTTCTGTTCCTTATCATTAACTTTTATTGCTAGCATGTCAAAGTGATTTCCTGGTACTGGGTAATGGCTGTCATTGCCAGGGCAGATGCCATCCCTAGTCTGTTTTAATTTAAAGGCACAGAACCTTAATCTGATAAAATTGCATTTTCAGATCCATTCAGGTAACTTTGCATGTAAAAGTGTGGCTAACTAACCAGTGTGTTAGTCAAATATAATAGTTAATCACATACATAAGCATGTAAATACACCGTGAGTACAAGGAAAATAACCAGTCTACACAGCCTTTGTTCTTCCTTTGGTTAGATGTTGCACAACCCAGAGAGATGCAATGGTATCCATTCTGTCACCACCTTTCTCACTGATCTTGCAGAGCATCATAAAAGACCCTGAAGCACAAGTGTTTTGATTTCTAGTGCTTTTAATTTTTTAAAAAAGTAAAATTTCTATTGATTTTTTAAAATAATAATAATAATACAAAAGCTGGGAAAAAACACCCCCTGTCAAACACCAGTGACTGATGGAAGATGTTTCTGAACCTATCTGAGTATTTTAAGTCACAGTCAGACTTTTCTATAAGGAAATTCATAAAAAAAAAATAAAATTGCATTTTTTTCAGACCTGCTTTGAAAACTACCTTGGACAAACTATTGGACTTACACACTGGTCATGTCAGTATTGTAAGCTCAGTGGGAAAGGCAGGGGCTCTGTCTTACAAGTCAGACTTATCTCTGCCTGCAGAGTCCTACCTGTAACACCTGAGCAAGTATATCAAGGGCTAAGTCTGCGACCAGTGATGGAGTGATGGTCCAGAGTAGATCTGATTTTCTTTCTTTCATGAACTGGGAGACAAGAAAAGAGAACAACTTGAGATACAATGTTTATGCTCTTCCACACACTCAGTCAAGTGCTTAGGGCTTCAGTGTCTGTGATGTACATTTCTGAATAGTTATCAATAGCAAAATATGATACCATGGTAAGCTTCAGAAAACCTGAAAATGTTTTACCTTAGATCTTTTCTCTCACCTGGTCTTATTATCAAAAGAATGTCTATTTTAGCAGCCACTTTTAACTTTTAAACATTTAAACTTTTAAACTTTTAACTTTTAAACACTTTGAGTGAAATAGTTATCCTAGCTACAAAACTCATGTTAGCTTTTGTTTGAAACTTTCTGCATTTCTCTTTTTTTGGTCTATTTTTTTCCCTTAGTATAATTAGAGCTGTTAATAATGCTTCACCTCACTGTCACTTACTGAAGAGGGGTAGTAGGTTTTAATTCTAAGCCTACCTTCCATGTCTTACCCTAAGAAATCCTTAGAAATAGTTCTTTCTACTTCAAAATTTGCATGCAAGATCTGTGGCCAAAGGTTAGCTTTTGACCAAATTTGATAACATTTAAGTCAGTCTTCTAATTTAGTTTTTAATAAAAGGTGAAAGTGAAATGTGACATAATGATGGATGCCTGTACTACAGCATGTCAGGGCTTTTCAGTTGCCTGTCTTTCTGCCAGCAATTGGACATGCTGTGATCGTAAGTGCCAAGGAGCTAAAACAAAATGACATTTCTATTTCCTGGTGCTGGCAAATCTGAAGCTTGGATGCTCAGAAAACAGTGATGACCACTGTCTCCCTTAACACCTGGCTTATTCCAGTAACCAGATTCTAATACATCTTAAGAGGTTTGAAAATCAAGCAAAATGAAGCCTCAAAACTTAGACAAATGAAAAACAATTCTGCTTTCCTACCACAGGCTATAGAAGGCAAGTCTGGTATTGTTTTGCACTAGAAGGTGCTGATTTCTTATGATCCCAGAAAGAAAGTCACTCAGAGTCTGTAAAGTATCAATTAAAATCCCACGTCTGGGTTTAAACACTATAAAGGAAAAGAGGATAATGTAGGTAATAGTAGAATCATAGAATAGAACTTTATGTCCCCTCAAATGCTGGGAACCCCTAGTTGCACGGCATCAAACAGGTCTCCAGCTAGGATGCAGTGCACTGTGTGGATCCTTTTCGGTCATTTGAGATCTTATAGGTCTTTCTTAAAAGAAAATAAATTTATTAATAATTTCTACTGTCAGAGAAAAAGGATATCCAGATGAGAATGTCTTGCTGCACTTTCTAAAGGCAAGGTCACACAGGTCATGAAATTACTGGTGCTGCATGGAAACTGCCCACAGGCTGCTCTTACACTGAGGTTATCCTGTGGCCAACGGGCGTGTGCAGCACAACACAGGTCTGAAGGCCAGGTTTTACGTGCACAATAGCACAACACAGGCCTGCACCCATTCAGGGTAACTTGCTTGGATCACTAATTTCTTGAGGTACTGTGGTCTTCTGGGAAGGATCACTATGTGGATGCACTAGTTATCTCAGCTACCAAGGGCTCCAAGAGGTTAGTCAGTAACCCGAGTTTGTGATGTATTTTATAACTAGGACATATAAATAAGTCTTAAAATTAACTCTTTTGTTGTCTGTGTATGTGACCATGCTTTTGTTCCTACTAATTTCTTTAAAAGCTTTCAAGACTATTACACAGGAAGCATGTTCTGCATGGTCTGATTATAGCTATACAGGTTTCTGGCCAGCTTTGATTGGTCTCTTGTTTTTATCTTCTAGGAGCCTGTGTGAAGTCTCCTATGACTCTCCACTATCTTGCCTCTCGTGCATCACCCTCTGATGACATCTACACTTGCTCTGGAATTTATATCTAGAATTTATGGAACCGAATCACAGCAGCACACAGAATGGAAAGCTTTTAAGAATCTGTCTATTATGCATTGCTGGAAAATTCGCTTTTCTTCAGTGGCTCTATTACTGCTTTTTTGCTCCAGAAATTCCTCAAAGAGTTTGTGCTAGATGGCCAAACTAAGGATTCATGAGATGGTCTAGTTTTAGTTGTTGTCCTACGATGGCATTGTAATTATGTATCAAATTGTTATTTGATAATATATAAATTATAAATAATAAAATGATAAATAAAATAATAACATAAAACAAATTTATATCAAATATCCTTATCTTTCAGTTTTTTATTTCATCTAAAATCCAATTCATGTGTGGTAAGGTCACTCCACAGTGTGAGGTGAAGAAAATAATTGGGGGATGTCAGGAGATTCACTTCAAAAGTTCATTCCTGATCTGAAATAAAACACTATGTCCATAAAATCAAGTTTTCCCGCTGGTGTAAATTTGCTTCCTCTTTAAATTACATATAATCCATTACATTCTTTTCTGGTCATGCAAGAGCTGATATTTTTCATGCCCATATTGAAAGCCAACTTGCATGTACTGGCAAAAGTCTATTTCATAAACCTGCTATACAAGTAACATCAAAGGCAAATCAGTACAAATTATTTCTAAACATGAGACAAAGATTCCTGCATGTACAGCGCTCTTGTAAAAATGATAGATATATTCATCATGCCATAGATAAGCAGAGTTGCTGACAGTTAATGCCATTCCTGTGTTTTATAAATTTATTAACCTTATGTAAAATGCAGCATCAACCATTCAATGCATAAATTTTTTATTTGTTGGACATAGAGTAGAAAAAATAATAGCAAACACAAAGCCTCTCTAGGTGTGTGTATGTACATAATCCTTTGAACTATGGTTTGCACAGCACTATCATTAATTTCAAAAGTCATCCAGTCATACTCTTCCACAAAGCTTTGAGAGTATAAGAATAAGCTCGCATGTACATGAGAATGATAAATGTATTACCCTGCCTCACAGATATTATTTTTATTCACCAGTGCAGTGCCCATCATTTTTATGTAATGCAATGCATTGTAATGACTTCTAAGAAAATAAATACTTTAAAATAAAATAAATCAGAGAACTTCAGGCAAGAGCTTGATGAAATTTCTCAGTGAAACTTTTATTATTTGGGAGAGCTCATTTATCAAAGGTTTTTGTGGGATTAACATGAACAAGACTTACTGGGAAAGGTTTCTGGTATCTAATATGGACATGGTAGAAATACAGAAAGAAATGTGGGCAGCAGAAGCACTTGCAATTGCAGGAGTGTCTTAGGAGCCCTTCTTTCTCATGATACTTTTCTTCTGTGGGCGGTACTTTTCTTATATCTGCAATCAACTATTAGTCCAGAGAGAAAGAAAGGCTATCACACATATACTAGAGCAGTGGTCTCCAAACTGTTTTGATTGAGCACCCCTACCAGTAAAAAATTTCTGAACACATATACCCAATATATGTTTATTTATTTACTTATAAATTATATACTTTTACTCCTGTACTAATACATTACATTTATTAGAAAACATACATAATAATATAAATTTAAAAGGATTATATATAGATAAACACTATTTAAAAATGTATATATTTTTATGTATTAGTGTATTTTATGTATTAATGGTATAAAAAGTATGTACTTCCTGCACCTCAATGGATTGTCTTGAGCACCCCTTAAGTGTGTGCACATCCTATTTTGGAGACCACTATTTTGGAGTACCTGCCTCAAAGACATGAATCCAACTCCCTTATCTGAATCTAAAAGAACAGGCTGTTGGTTTCCTACAGAAACTTATTCCAAGGAGTCGACTTTGTTATGATGATAGTATGACGTTCCTTGTATCCAAATTCTTCTCTCACACTACTAGAAGGGACATGCATTGTCATTTCAGCTATCATAAGTCTTGATCATTTGCATGACAACTCAGTAGATGTGTGTGGTAGTAGTATGAAGTAGTAATGTCACGTCTATAGTCAGTAAAACTGCTGTTATACAACAGAAGGACTCAAAAAGAGTTATCTGTCTGTACTGCTGTAAGAGCATCAGAGTTACTCCCAAATTATTCTTATTACCCAGAGATCTTTTATACATACTCAAATTACTCTCAAACATAGATAATTGTTCTTAAAGTTGCACACAAGAGAGTTTATTCAGTTTTGTTTAAGCTCAGACATAATTGCTTAATATCTATTTCTAAGTCACAAACAGCAAGTCCCCAAAAGCATACCAGTCTTCCTTTATGGATGCCTGTCTCTGCTTGCCTGATTCCCTAGATGCTCCATTCAAGTCACTAATACCTGTGCAGAGTGTCTTTTCCATAGATTTGCACCTCTCTTTTCCCTAATGGGCCATTGCTAACCAGGTTTAACATACAGGAACCCAATCTCTGCCTATGATATGGGTGGCCTGAAAAATTAGTTGCAGTCAGAAGTACAATTAATTACATCTGTTGTGATGGTAGGTTGTACACCATTTGTATAATGACTAGCTGTTAGAGAACTCACCTAATGGTTAGAAAACAAAGCAGCCTGAGCTCATCCCGGGAGATGAGGGATTAACCATCTGGCTTTCAGTTAGTGTGAGGTGGAAGATATGCCATCTGCCTTCAAAACTGATCTGCTGAAAACAGAAAATTATTAGAAGGTGGGCCAGGATAGCCTGGTCTCTAACGGCTGGACAATTCAGGGAACAAAGACATCTAAAGCTCTGAAAATGGTCTGGAGCCATGACTCAAAAGTCTCTTTTTTAATAACAAGCATTCTCCCTGTTACAACCAGACTTATCCCCACTGGGTCTTCATTTGGTCCTGTGATATTTTCCATTATGTACAAGTTCAAGATGCAAAAAAAAGCATGGAAAGTTCATTTATTTATAGTGGAACAGAAAATAATGCTACTTTTAGTTAGTAAATTTTAAGTTACACAATACATGAATACAAAAAACTACTGACCTGATAAGACAATAACTATAGCTACCTTTTTAATACTCTGTTGTGAAATCCTAGATATGATGCAGTCATAATTTAATCATGGCAGTAATAACATTATCTTTGGTAATCAATTAACACAATGAATTTTACATTGGTGATATAAAATCATTAATATGTCTTGTCATTTCTGTGCATCAGCAAGTAGTTCATTTTGCTATGGAGTAGAGTTATCCTACTACACCAGTTTAGAGATAGCTTGCTCCAGGGCTGTATTGTTCATACAGAGTTCTTGCTCCCACTGGAGAGACTGGTTCCAGGCAGGTACTGAGTACTCTCCCTCCCTCTTAGGTGTGTAAAATTGTAGAGGTTTAGCTCAAAATACAGAAAACGGTGCTATTTAGAAATGAAATTTAATTTCACTTAAATTCACATGGCTTTTACAACTGCCTTTTCTGAACGTTTCGGCAAGCAAAGTTTCATCTGTATAAATGCTCACATAAAGTCATTTCTGAATCCTTAAAATCCATGTATTTTAGTTTTGTGCTAAAACAAGAATCATCTTAAGTGGAAGTAGAATTGGAGACTGGTTTTATGCTTCAGAGTGAACCACAAGCAGTAAGATAGGTTTTAGCTGACCAGTCATAGCCTGCACATGAGATTGTGTTTATGAATTCCTGAAGGAAGAAAGCACTATTCTAGTCCTACACAAACTGATCTGATCACATGCTCCTTGACCACTCTGAAATATTAAGAATTACTTTAAAACTCATTGGCACGTACAATGGGTAAGTCATGAATAGGCAAACTGTGCCCTGTTTGCCCTCTCATTAATAAATAATCCAGAATTCCTTCTCTGCCACAGAATATTGTCTGGAATATTAACACGCAGAAAATCCCTGGAGAAGTATTTTTAGAATAAGGGTTAATTTGGATTACTTTTATCCCAAACCTGTTTTCCTGAGGTCTTATGAAAATATGAGAAGAGCTAGCCAATGACTAGTTGTGTTACACAGCTCTTCCTATCCAAAAGCACTTAATAAACACAAGCTAATCACTTCAGACACCATCAGAGTGCAGCCATATACAGGCCAAATATGGGTAAGACATTTCAGTGTTTCTATGTTGTCGACCTACAATATTGCAATTAACCTCAGTATATTCTTATATACAGATACTTACACAAATTTGCATATGAAGCTCTTGCTTATCCTGCTTACATTCATTCTATGTATTTATTCAATGAAACTCATTCATCATTCACTGAACACTCAGTTTCAATACAAAAAAGCTTTCTTCCACTGACACAGTATGTATGTTTTCTTGCCACAACTCTTTCCAACTGCTTATCCCATTCACTCCACCTCTCCCATCCACATGTCCCCTGAAGTCAGTCTCTGTCTCTGACCACCATCATGTCTGTCTCTGATCTTAAGTAACTAAAGTTCTGATTCCTTCCTCCCCAAGGGCTATGGGGCAGGTGGTGAACATGGGATTTACAAATGTTAGAGGCAGAGAGGAGCAGCAAGAAGAAAACCAAAAACATTCAAAGGATTCAGAAGATCATGGAAAGGTAGAAAGTGCATTAGGTGAACTGCAAAGTATCACAGATAATCAGGAGTTTATTTCTGAGCATACAAATTTTCAGAAATAAAAAATTATGTATTAGTCACTTTCAGTGTAGATCTCGCAGACTATTGTTCAAAATACTTACAACTATACCTATACATAAACATTCTTTTCTTCCGGGCAGGAAGAACATTTTCTTCACAGACTGCAAAGCTCAAAGAAATCTTCAGTGTTGACAAAACAAAAGTACCTATTGACACAATCGTGTCCAGCTTATCCCTAATAATTATGATGATGCTTGGTCTCCCTGACTGCAGTAGCAGCCTTTATTGAAGAACTGCTAAGAATTCTAAATGTAAGACAAAACCCTGGTGTGTCAAAAATGAACACTGAGAGAACAGGGGAAAACAAAGAGAACAGGCACAAGCAACAGACCACTGCTTTAGCACTCTTCTGAGCACTCAGAAAGATAGCTAATAACCATGCCAGTACACCTCACACCTAGACTTGAAAACATCAGTGACCCCTGTGTTATGTCAGTGCAGATACTGGTGATGGTTTTTTGAATCTGTTCAGGGTTATGTCCCCCAGTATGGTCTTCTGAAACTTTCACAGGTAAAATGTCTCATAATACTAAAATCAGAAGATAGTCAGAATATAATGTTATTTCCATCTGCAATGTCGAAGTCATACAATAAACCAAAATGACATTTTTCTGCTTTAACATATTTCCCCAGTAGCAAGGCACAGATCTACTAAAGTAACTGGCACTGTGATTTATTTTTTTTTTAGATCCATTTGCAGAAAATTAAGTATGTGGTTTATATCTACTTTTATGCTTAACATAAAAACAGCTACATCAAAAAGTTAGTACAGCACTGGTCCAAGCTTTCATACATTATTCTCCAGATGTCCAAGTCCCATAGAAATGCTTTCAAATAAATACATTTATCTAAAGTAATAATTCACAGGACAGTATTTCCAAGAAATATTACCTGCATTGTGTTTCTGGAAGCAACGTCTTTGCTTTAAATGGTATGTGTAGTATTTTCAAACTCTTCAGACATACAGTCCATTGAAAATACAACTGAAACTGCATGTTGTCTCACCCTACACCAGTATGTAGTATTGCCTACAAACAAAAGTAAAAGCCAGACCAATTATGGCTTGAACACCACCAGTATCACATAGAAAACTTGGCTACCCTTCTTAATTTGTGTATTTTTCTAATACTTCAAGCACAGGATATGTTTTCCATTCGAGCTTCAGCCCATTCCTCACCTAACAGCTCTCATTCACTTTGGAAATGACAACTCGCACCTCCATTTGTTCCATGTGGTCAGCCTCCACTGTTCACTTACTCAATTTTCCAACAATATTTTCACCTTGTCCAATGCTGAATTCATGCAGAATTTTCGCCAGCATTTGAAAAGACTTTCTCCTCCTTCAAGTCACTTGTTGAAACTTTGATTTACAGTCAAGATCACTGTCAATCACACTAACCAATATCTCATCATGTCTTTATGCTCTCCCATTTTAAGCATCCTTTCTCCTGTCCCCTGCACAGACTGCAAAATGCTTAGGAACTACCTTTTTGTTCTGGGTTTGTATACTACCTCACACACAGATTATGACTAACATTCCTATGTGCAGATAGGAAGATAATATATGTTAAAAAATATTTTTTGTGAGGAACATCAAGAAGAGAGGCATTTGTAGGAAAAAAGTGGTACTTCATAATGCCCCACTGAGGCTTTTGATCAGTATCTACCCAGAAAGAAGAATGTCATCTATTAAGCTGGTAATATAGGTGAGTTATTAAAAGCATCCAGGACTCTTTTTACAGTAATTATTTGAATTAAATCAGGCAAAGATACATAATAGAAGAGGAAAAAAAGTTCAAGATAGCAAGGCAGAAGAAACAAAAGGGTGGAGATTGGTTTTTTAAAAGAATTTTTTTATTTATCTAACGTAGAGCTACAGTGTAAGAATTTTTCCACAATGGTTATTCCACATTCATATTGAACTACTTGAAACATAAAAAGCTCATTTAATAGAGTCATTGCTGTTTACAGTGTTTGAAAATTCATGTACTCATGCATATAAGCCCACTTGCTGAGATTCATGTTAAATATTCTTCCCTGAAGGCAGTGCCACACCTGTATAAAGTAAAATTGGGTATAAATTTGGAAAAAAGATGCAAAAAATGGTGTGCAGAAATATTTGTGTACAGTATTTACCTGTCTCAACTTGCACTGAAGAAAATACTATAATTAAACAAGTATGAAGCTTATTAGAGCAACTTATTTTATAACCATGTATATCAGACATATGGTGGTACATAACAAGCAGGATGTGCCACAACAAGAATCAAGATGTGTTTAGTTCCCATGAGTCCTAGTTTGTATGTATGTTATACAGATTGTTATACAGAAATAATAGAATAAATTATTTGTTTGTTTTTTTCTAAATGAAACATTTTAAATAACAAGCATTATTTATAGAAAGCATAAAGTTAAAATAATATTTGAGGGCAGCATTAGAGAGGAATGATCAATGGGAAGAAAAATATTTTTTCACTTTTATTTATTATAGTAGCATTTGAGGACCCCACACTTGGACCAGAAAACCATTGTGCTCGAAACTGTGCAGACAAATATATAAAAAAAAAAAAAAAAAAAAAGAAGACATTGCTGAACCTATAACCCCAAGTTCATAGTGACTTGATTTTGATTTTATAACACATAGGTATACCAAGCTTTGTACTCTGTTCAGAATTCTAAGGAGAGATGTGCTTTGTAGTCAAGTGCAATTTTTTTGCTTTACTCAAGCTATAATAGGAAAGCACTTCGAAAAGGTTTAGATAAAAGCATCCCTCTTAGGTTATTCATAATACTTTTTACACAACTAGATGAAGATGAAAGAAGTTTGCTTCCTAAAATTGGGACAAAACATCAAGAAAACATGTAGATTTGGTTCTATATGCAACCTGAATAATTTTTCGATATTAAAATCATTAAAATCTTTAAAATCTCTAAAATCTCTGATACTTTCAAATCATCAGGGTACGTCAATACTAATTATTTGGAACACAATATTACAAGAACTTCCAGCTATGATGGACCTCTAACTTGTGATGATATAGCAAAAATATTGATAAAATAATAGTATGGCACAAACCTCAATGTATTATTGTGTATGAACATCAAACTTTTTAAATACAAGTCAGACTGGGGGTTGTATGATGGCAGAAATATTTAAGAAAAGAACAATGCAAACACATAGGTAAGGTAGTCATTGTGTAAGACTGAAAAAGTCCTTCAGAAGTTTCATCAGGAATCCTGTTTGCTAAAACATCTGCCAAAATGAAAGCTTCATCTCCCTGGAACTTTGCTTACTCTATGCCTGAATGACTCCAGGAAAACACAATTCTCTGCTTAACTAACTCAGAAAGCAGAAAGCATGCAAAAAAGTTATTTTAATTACCACTCAATAAAAATTAATATTCAGGTTTGCTGAGATTTTCTTCATGCTCACAATACTCTGATAGCAAATGCTGCTCTATCTTATGTACCAAATGCCTTGTTTTCTTGTCTGTCTAAATATTTTTTTCAGTCTGGCCACAAAGAGGAACTGACATTAACTTCAGTAAATAACTTACCGACAATAAAATAGTTGCTTTCTGGAATTTGGCAGAGCAAAATATTGAAACCATAATCCTCTGCATTGGTCATAACCTGAATCAGAAAAATCACCATATAGAAGTAAACTTCCACACTAAGTTTATGGCATGTTCATCATTTTATTCACACACTCAGCATAGTAAACCATGCACAGTTGTTTAAGTTCTCCTCTTGTATGTGATCAGGCAAAACTATAAACCTGAACTTGTGATATTATACATCATTTTAATGATCATGTTAACAGAGTTATGATTAGGACATTATTTAACTCAATATAATTTCTCCACTTGCCTTTTCACTAATTAGGAGGGAAAGATAGAAGTAATTGCAGTAAAAAGTATCACAGATAAAGGGAGAATGCAAGACTACTTTAAAATCATGGACGTTCCAATAGTCATATGTTATTGCTTCTGAGACAGTGATTTCCAAAAGCAGTGTTTGTGATGCATGATGCTACAATACTATCTCCTTAAGGGTTAGGAGATAGGTAATTATTTTTCTGGTAAAATCAACCAGTCAAGTCTGCAAACACCAAATCTTTCTTTCTTCCTGCTGGTCTCCCTTGTCACCTTATCTTGACACATTTCCCTTTCCCTTCCTAGCCAGCAGCTATTTGAATAGCACACTATTGCAAATGCCAGTGAGGGTTGTTTTAAACTTTTCCAAAGGTGTTTTTCATTTTTCTTTTGCTGGCCAGACAAGGTAATTTGCAAATTTGTAATAAAGAATTTAACAAGATGGGAGAATAATTGAAAAAAAAAAAAATGGGTGCTAATAGTGGGATAAGTTCTGATACACAGTATTCAAGACAAATTAATTTATTTCTTCACACTCTGTGGGACTGATTGGACACGCAGAAGGTTAAGATATCAATATGGTTGTTTTGGTCAAGACTCTTCCATCAGAGCTGGTAATGACACTCACTAATCTCCAGCATCAGCTGGGATGGCTCCCAAGGAATCAGCCAAAAGCTTGCAACAAACTCTACTGGCCTCATTCTACTAGCAAATGGGAGCTTCTGCCACATACCTTTCTCCCTAGTATGAAACCCAAGTGAAATTGTGCTAGCAGCGCTTCTTAGAAAGGTACTTCTCTGGGGTACCAGAAAAAACAATTTTTGCCTCATGAATATACTACAATATTTTTCTAGACTGAGTTCTTTAAATTTAGTTGAGAATGCCTTCGATGTCTATCTGTTGTGCTCCCTTAGGTGCCATGGTCCAAGGCAGGGGAAGAAGGCAGATGCAGGCACAGCAGAACCCTCTTCTCACCCAGAAAGCCAGCTCTGATGGCTCCTCCTTTGCACATGGATTCAGAGGCAGATTGGCTGGATCACTTACAGACAATGAAGTTGAAAAAAAAGCCTCTAAGAGCTGTGTGGAAAAAAGTGGGTAAATTAACATCTTGGATGAATCAAAGCTATGCTTTCTCTCAGCTGCTCAGTGAATGCAAGCTGAATTCAGGCTGAATATAAACTGAATACTCAGTGAATACACCAGTTAGTTAACTGATGTTTCACTTTAAATGCATTCCTCAACTGATCTATCAATATTAAAGGATTTTGTGATTACTTTTCTTAAGCCCCTTGTGAAAACATTGCTTCCTCTTTTGGGTTACTTCTCACCCCGATTTACATCTTGTAGCTGCTAACCAAAATAACTCTGTGAAGTTTTAAATGTCGTAAATATATTTTAAATTCAGAATTACGGGTGTCTCTCCCTCCTTGCCTCTTTTCCTGCAAGACCATTTCACTAAAATGTATCAAATATCTGTTGTGAACATTTACACAAAAACTGCATTAGCTATTGCTTTCATTTGCCCTTCATTTCCCTGTACTTCATGAATTCACAAGGAAAGATATGTTAAGAAGCAAGCAAAGGCATATATCTGGCAGATCTGTTTCTCTTTGGCCCATGTTAGGAGTGAAGAGCCAGGAACTCAGTTATAAGCATTAGAAGTACTGCATCTGAAACATTATTTTTGAAAGCAGAAAATTAAAAACTTCAGCTGGAGTTGCGAGGCCTTTGAATGTGTGTCAGAAATCGGATCATACAGGCCTCACCAGTACTTTATTTTATTTTGTTCCATTAAAGATATGCTGCTCAATCCATCCTCCCATGCACAATCATACACAAAAAACCCACCCCTGTATTCTAGTCCAATGACGGAGTAAATCCCACAGCTAAAAAACCCAATATACAGCTGTGAGCAAGTGATAAAAGCTACCTGCCAGCTCAGCTGTAAAGACATGTAGGAGGTTTTCTTTCCTCCCTCTGGAACAATATGAATAGGGCTGTGATTGCTACCTGTGGAGTTTTATCACATAAAGCAAAATGCCGATGTGTTGCAACATTTCATCAGTGTCCCATCACTCTTTATTGGATATGTAATGATAGTTCAAAACTGCACGGCAGCCTTCCTTTGAAATATGATGATGTTAGGAAGCCTGACACCATGTTAGTTCCCTCCCTCCTTTCAAACTGAAAGCCCAGTTCTGCAGAAGTTTAATGTGAAAAATTATGAATCCAAAGCAAGGCTTTTGTCAAAAAATGCTGATTCACTGAAACAAAAATATTTTATCTAAGCATCTTGGTTTCAGAAATTCATGGCACAAACATAGGCAGGCTTTTAACCAGAAAGAATCTGGTTCTGATATCTGACCTCCTCCTAGCTAACCTGGAAGGCAACTTGGGTCACAAGTTTCATGATGTTAAGAGAGAGATTAGTGATATGTGTATAAAAAATGGAAAGGTTTTTGCAAGGTTTCCAGGCCTGGATCAGAAGAAAATTGCACTATGTATACAGGACTGGGGGCAGAGATCATGATAATGAATTTCTATCGCGACTGGACTCCTGAAGTGAATGAGTGCCAATTCACAGCACACAGCTTGAGAGCCTGCAGAATGCAGGTTAAGTAGGGACTCAGGGCTTCCACACCTCCTGGTGTGAATTTGGGAGCCTAGAGAAACTCAGAGCAACAGCCTAAGCTAAACATTTCAGTGTTTATAAGCTCCCAATCATTAGAACAGATGTTCTGAGTTTGAGAGGGGCTCCCCAACCTGTCCTTCTCAAAAATCACTGAAGAAAATCATTATTCACAGTGACAGAACATATAACGAATCATTTTGATAGAAGGCCTAAACTCAGGTGATAGACTGTGCTTCCACAAGCTGGAGATAAGGTTCACAGAACCTATGGACCATATGCCAAATTGTTTTTCTTCTGACACTCTTGCTGGCTTGTATTATCTGTCATGCTTTGATTGGTTCCTGAAAATTTTAGATGTTGATAAGCTCCTGCAACATGGTTACTTACAATATATGGCCATTTAGTGATTTCAGTGGACTTCATGTGAGAGCCTACTGTGCTTCTGGACTTTTTAAAAGCACTAAAAGCTGTCCTCACTCTATACTCACTTAAGCCAAAGGGGCACCAAAGATACCAAGTCAAGACAGTGTTAAGTATCTTTAAATTATAGCCCTCTATATTCTTCTAAGGATGTGGTTAGTAACCATCAGTCATGATTGTGCAAGGATAAACATTGCACAGGCTGGAACCTATCTAAATATAAATAATATGCTGAATTTCATGCAGCACAACTGCATATAAAGTGTACATAGGACTCGGAGAGAGTAAAACTCATCATTCAGCGAGGTACCATCTTATGATGGATATAGATAAATTAATTCTTACACAGGGAACAACTGGTTGCTTAGCAACAGGCAAACACCAGATAGGCTAAACTGCTATATTATATCCAGCTCTTCAAAAAGGCTAATTTTACAAAGCTCAGGAAAATGCGAACACAGATAGAGCTGTTTAAAAGAATTCCAAAGGGGGGTGTCATCAGTGCACTGTACAATGGCACTAATACTCACCTTTCTCTACTGGAAATACTTTACCAGATACATCCTTGGGTTACCTGCCCTTTTCATAGACTTGTTCTGTTGTCACATCCTGGCTGACCAAGACCATTCTCCTTTGTTGTCATTTCCAACTGATCAGTCCCCATCTTCTGGAATAAATTCTTACTAGTCCCTAGATGCATGACCTCGCACTTTTCCTTATTAAATCTAATCCTATTCTATTACTGCAGTCCTTGAGGTCATCCAATTTCTTCTATGTATTGATAATACTTCCCAAATTTTATCAGCAGCAAATTTCATTACCACATTCCTACTATTTCTGCCAAGATCATTAATTATACTATTATATGAGATCAACCTCCAAACTCAGTCCTTGAGGAACTCTACAGTCAATCTCTCTTCATCACAATTATTTTTTCAACCAATGTGTTGTCATACTTTCTTTAGCCAGTTCTCCTCTCAGCTCCTGTATTTCTATCTATTTTTGCTATTCTTCATTTTAACTAATATCTTCCCAAATAGAGCTGTGCTGAATGCTCAGATGAAGATCAGAAAGAATGTATTGAATTTCCATTATTTTCCAAATCATCTAAGAGTGATAAAACGCTTTACATTGGCACAGCTTATAGTCAGGAGTCTTAACTGTTTAGATGGCAAACCTAGCATGATTTATGTTCATATAACAAACACCAGGACAGTAGGGAAATTTCAGAATAATAGATGCATTATCATTTCAGGTAATATCTTTAAAGAAATAAGTGGTTTAGATATATGAATAACTATGCTGTCATCAAAACCAAGTGAAATTGTCAAGAAACTCAGAAATGCTGATAAAGATTTTCTCCCAAAATTTAGAATACAATTAATGTCAGGAATTTTGATTTTGTGGAAAACAGATCTCATCAAACAAAAGTGATTTCATTCTTCCGTAAAACTGATTAATGGAATTACATATACTAAATATATAGACTTGGAAAGCATTTGATGTGCACTGCATTAAAATGTGATTAATAAATGAGCATCATATAATATCAATCATGCACATGGTGAATAGGTTAAAAGACACCATGGACAGTGTATACACTGAATCTTAGGCTGACCTTGGAGTCACCCAAAAGGGTTTTCACTGTCCTGTCTTCTCTATATTATACATTGTACCCCCAAGTAACACCATCCAGGTCATGGGGCAGCTTTTTTTTTTTTTATATTTCATGGAGTGGAATTAGAGAGATGAAGAGAGATGAAGTATGGTGCAAAGATGCCAGAAATCATTGTTATCTGGAAACTCTAATACACAAAGATTGCATATGCAAGTGAGCTTGAAATACCTTTTGAAAATATACGAATTTATTAAGCAAGCAAAGTCAGACTCATCTTGAAAATTCAAGAGAGTCTCTGAAATGAGGCTGTTTCATCCCTGTGACCAAGCTAAAAGACTGACAGACAAGGAAGGCTGAGATCTGGACCAAAGGGCAATCTGGTTAAGATCCAGTATGAGTTACTACCTTACTGAAATACCTTCAAGAACTGTCGTCACTGAAAAGTTTTCCGTTGACTGGGAGTGTTTATCAGGCACCACAGGAACTGGTTCAAGGCCTGATTCTATTCAACATTTTCATTAGTGAGATAGTTAAAAATTACTACACATGACCACACAGTTAGCAGAGTGATAAATAATGATGATGACTTTGGCCTCTATTTAAACAGCATATAATTTAGTAATGCAAAATGCAGTTATATTTGTAGAAACCAGGAATAGAGGTAAAACCTACAAGTATGACAGATTGTATCCTGAAAAACAGTGACTAAATGAATCAGAGCACTGGAACAGGCTGCCCAGAGAGGTTGTGGAATCTCCTTCACTGGAGACATTCAAAACCCGCCTGGAGGCGTTCCTGTGTGATGTACTCTAGATGACCCTGCTCTGGCAGGGGGGGTGGACTAGATGATCTTTCGAAGTCCCTTCCAACCCCTTAGATTCTGTGTGATTCTGTGTGAATCATAGTAGACTAGCAACAAAACATAAACTCCTGATGCATCATTATCACTGTGCTGTATACAGTACTGGTGAAAGTAATCCAAGGAGACTGCATCTAGGTCTCGGAGTTATGTCTAGAAAAAGTTGCTGAAAATTCAGCAGTATAGAAAAGAATACAAAATAATTTGAGGGTTGTAGAAAATGCCTTTCAGTGAGGGACAAAATAGATCCATCCAGTTCTATCAAAAAATGAAGCTATGAGATGATTACAGAATATAAGTGCATTTGCAGGAAGAAAACACCAGTGCTAAGGCTATTTAATCTAGCAGGAGACAGCAAAGCAGGAACCAGTGGCTTGAAGTTGAATCCACAGAAATTCATGTGGAAGCTAAGGCACAAAATTTCAGTGATGAGTATGTGTAACCATGGAATTTTTCCATTACTGACAAAAAGGTTCAATTACAGTTTTGATCTATTTTCAAAAGATGTGCCTTAGAAAAACAGTGTGAAATGCAATGGCCTGTTATGAGCCACTAGATGATCTACCATTTTTGGCCTTAAATTTATGCATGACAAGGAAATGGCAACATAATTTCTCTCTCATGTCAGACATTCTCTGTATTTCTTTACCAAAGAAGACTATGCAAATATTTTTTGTATTTAAGAAATATTAGTGTCACTTTCATCTTTCTCCAGCACTGAAATAAATCCCCTAATGCCAGGTATATAACTGTGCAGACATCTTAAGAAGAGTGAAACAATCACTAACACATTGTAGAAATGTAACAATTACATATAAATTGCTTTTTCACACATAATAGGACAAGTGCAATGTCTGATATTTCAGCAATGACATGACTGAAAGAATTGTACACATTCCATTTTTTTTTCCAATGATGTGCCTTGCCAATGGTATACAGCTTCCATTTCTACACTGATGGATCACGAAATACTGGATCTTAATCCTGTCACTGGTACATTACAGAGTACTTCCTGCCTTGGGCTTCAGGCCATATTGAAAGAAATTCAGCATTTGTGGTGGAAGCAGAAAGAATGAAATATTTCTCTAGCAAGACATGTTTTCCCCTGCTTTTCAAAAAGAAAGTGCATCTTGAAACTAATCAGTAGCTTAGAATGTTAAAAGAAATCCCAGCACAACTTTATGAGCAAAGTGGAGTACCAGAAATAGGTATCAGATGGATATTACAACTGCATCATCACCTGTGGTATACAGCAGACATATGAAAATACGTGTTTAGACCTTAAAAGAAAGCTAGTGGAATCATGTAAAGTGCAAATGAAATGTAGAATAGAATAGTACCTTCACATCCTTCTTAAATCGTGGGTCCCAGAACTGCACACAGTACTCCAGATGAGGCTGCACCAATGTTGAATACAGAAGGAATAATCACCTCTTTTGGCCAGCTGGTTATGCTGTGTTTGATGCATATTTGTTATATAATGCAAAAAATTGCATGGATTGTTTAATTTATGCCAGATGTGGAATGGATAATTATAAAAGTTATTTAGATAAAAAAATGCAACACTTTGTGATGGGATCCACAAAGTGGATGGCAGACAAACTTATCACAAAGGACTGCCTTACTAATCTTCTCTCAAAAATCCTTAGATCAGTCCTTCACACTGTACTTACAAGGACAGATAATGTTTGGAAGCAAATTACATTAACAGTTATTTTGCAAAGTCACTCTAGGAAGCTAGAACTAGTTGTGGAGAGCACTTGGCGCTGGTCAGAGGTCTTTAGAATTCATGTTCAAGGAATACTTTATACTAAATATTAATACTCCACAAAAAAGCATATGTGCCTCCAGCTTGTTTTGCAAAGGATTAAAAGACATTAAAACACTGTAAAATTATATAGGTGTTTGTTTATGTTTCTCATGAAAATTCCTCTTAAATGCTATAGAATGGGTATTTTTCTTTCTTTTTCTAAAGTTAATGTTTGGGGTTTTTTCTGACAGGTTCACGGGTGCAAAGATTAGCATGGTCTATATCAAAGGCACATAGCAAGTTTAACATCTAAAGCTACATTTGGGGAAAAAATAAAGCAAAAGTGGGTGGGGGGAGAGAGAGAGAAAAAAGTGAAAGGGGAAGGGAAGACTCCCCAAGACTGAGATGAAAAGTGATGGGAGTTCCCAGGAAGGTGTCCTCCCCCAGGAGGTGCCCAGCAATTTGGTTGAAAGTTTATAGAGCTGCAAGTGAAAAGCAGACTACAGAAATAGAAAAAGAAGTCCCTTAGCACTACAGAGGCTAAGTGACCTAAGGAACTGTGCAACATCACTGATACATGCCAGCATTAAATCATAGGAAACAAATCTCAGTAATTGTGAGGAGCAACAGAATTTGAATTCAGATTCTTGCTTTTCTTAATTAATTCAACAATTCCAGTCACTGGGGAAAAATATGTCTTTTGATTTGGCTTCTCAGGTCCTAATCAATTCTTAATTATCTTTAACCATACTGACCTGCTCCCACTGTTTGTGCCATATAGATTAATGAATGACATTCTAAAGAACACAATATCACACCTGGAGAGCAAGGGATTCATGTATTATTCAGTCTACATAAATATATACTGTTACCCCTTTTTGACCTAAGCAGTTAGCCAGACTTTGAGGCTGGCAGGTTGTTTGTGTGAGGAGACGCTGACAATGCATTCTTGTACATTTATATCAACATTCAAAAAATACAAAATCCTTCTTCTGTGAACACAGAAAGAAATAAGTCTTCTAGTTTACAGCTCTGCCCTGGAGTTCTCAGTCCCAAAAGCTGCCTTTCTCGTGACTACATTACTAAGATTGGTTCAGGCTATGCCTGGTACTTCCTTGGTAGCTCCTCTCTGAATTTTCTGCCTTAACAACACAACAGCCCCAAAAACCTCACCAGCCTTTCATCTGCTTTTCTTTCACACACAGAAATATGTACCCAGCTTTGGGACTGAGGCTGCAGCCTAGTTCTTTGAAGAACTAACTGCTTTTTTTCCCAGTGGTTGCGCTCTCTTGGTGCAGAAACAATGCATTTGGAGGAGATGAGGGTCTTGAGAGGTCAAAGCACAAAACATAAGAGGGAAAACACTGTTCTGTATGCACAGTATGGAGGAAGGGAAGGAGTCACTGTACATAAACAGAGAAATGCATGCCTCAGGAAAACCCAGAAAAGAAAAAAAAAAAAAAAGACGATAAGAGATGAAACTGAAACTGTGAAACTGGAGAATTATTTAAGCATTTACTCATGTTCACAAAGCTTTTTCTCCCATGATACCCACAGCCAAGTGCAACAAGCTTGTGGAAGACAATCCCCTCCAATATGCTATATTGAAAAAGAGTATCCCTAGTTTTGTTTGTAAAGCTGAGAAAAAGGGGAAGGATATTATGAATTTGTGCTTTGTTCAGAGGAAGATCGAAGTGCCTTTCTGTTTTCTGCTTTTCCCAAGTTAACCTAATTTCTCCTGATCAGAGATGGAGTGATTTTATTCTGGCTTCTGCCAAGTGTCATGGCAGCCAACAATCTGTCAGAGCCTACCCTCACCTCTTCCATTCTCTGCTATTCCTATGAGGGTAGTTGGGACAGGTGTTTGGTGAAGGGTATTCTGACTTTATGGAAGGGAAAGGTTGAGGTCCTTAGGTCACATTTTTTTTGCAGATTTAATGGATTCATACCAAACAGGAATCTGGCTTCAGTATTATGATGGATGAGTCCTTTGTTTGACTTGCTCATCTGGACAGGAATGAGATAAGTGAGAATTGGTCTAACATTTTAAACCAAGGCCTGTAAAACAAAGAAACGGGTTTTTTTCTGTTGATGTAAATAAAAAAGGTCACATGGAGATGGAGACACACCAGATACACAGAAGACTCAGTGATATACCTATAACTGTGCAGAGAATGAAAACAACCCCTTCGCACAGAAGCCAACACACACACACACACACACCCCATCTGATCTTATGCTCATTTAGAGCCTGTTTTGATAGATGATGTGGGATTTGAGTGGGTACTAAAATTTGGTGCATATCTTCTCTGGAGGTCTACTCTAAAAGCACAGTTACTCTATTTCTCCTATGCAGAGTACAAGTGCAATAACAGTTTTCAAAGACTGCCAGGTAATAATATCGTACCAGGAGGCATGTCACAAATAAACACTGAATTGAAAGACCATTTGTAGCACCTTGGTATATCAAGCATTGATCCAAGTACTTCTCACAATTTAGAAGTTTAATCCTGACCTGTATATATTTTCAGCATTTAATACTTTGAAAGGGATAAATCCCTCATCAGCTATTGCCTTATCCAAAACCTTGGACTTTTCCAAGAATAGATACATATCTTTGTGTCTGGCAACATGAACAGTGATAGCACAGTTTACAAATCCCTCTCCAAAGCAGAGATTCTATACTTTACTATGGATTTTCCAATGTTTAAAGTATCTTAAGATATTCTGCACCATACAGTCAGGCTTTTTACAGAAATATGTATGCTTCTGTAACTGTTGCAGAGAGGGGAAGGAGGGCTACGGGGGTGGCTTCTGTGAGAAGCTGCTAGAAGCTTCCCCTATGTCCAATAGAGCCAATACCAACCAGCTCCAAGGACCCGCCACTGGCCAGGGCTGAGCCCATCAGTGATAGTGACACATATTTAAGAAGGGCAAAATAAACCCCAAACAATTGCGCAATTGCAGCCAAAGAAAGCAGGGAGAATATATACGAGAAACAACTCTGCAGACACCAAGATCAGTGGAGAAGGAGGGGGAGGAGGTGCTCCAAGTGCCAGAGAAGATATTCCCCTGAATCCCATGATGAAGACCAGGTAAGTCTCCTTGCAACCCATAGAGGTTAATGGAGCAGATAGCCACCTGCAGTCCATGGAGGACCCCACACTGGAGTGGATGGATGCCTGAAAGAGGCTGTGATCTTGTTGGAAACCTGCACTGGAGCAGGCTCCTGGCAGGACCTGTGGACCCATGGAAAGAGGAGCCCACACTGGAGCCAGTTTGCTGGCAGGACTCATGACCCCATGGGGGACCCAGGCTGGAGCAGTCTGTTCCTGAAGGACTGTACCCTGTGGAAGGGACCCACACTGGAGTAGTTCATGAAGAACTGCAGCCTGAGGGAAGGACTCATGTTGGAGAAGTTTGTGGATGACTGTCACCCTTGGAAGGGACCCCATACTGGAACAGGGGAAGAGTATGAGGAGTCTTCCTCCTGAGAAGGAAGAAGCAGCAGAGGCAACATGTGATGAACTGACTGCAACCCGCCTTGCACCAGTGGGGGAGGAGGTAGAGAATTTGAGAGTAAAGTTAAGCCTGGGAAGAAGGGAGAGGTGGGGGGAAGGTGTTTCTAAGATCCGGTTTTGTTTCTCCTACTCTGATTTAATTGGCAATAAATTAAATTAATTTCCCCGCGTCAAGTCTGTTTTGCCCATGACGGTAATTGGTGAGTGATCTCTCCCTGTCCTCATCTCGACCCACAAGCTTTTTGTTATATTTTCTCTCCCCTGTCCAGCTGTGGAGAGGAGTGATAGAGCAGCTTTGGTGGGCAGCTGGCATCCAGCCAGGGTCAACCCACCACACATTTGTTGAAGTATAGATTAGAAAACATAAACTCAAATAAGCAAGTATGGACAGAGGGCGGGACAGGCTACACGGGAGTCGCAAGACTAGGGAGGTATATTACTTCTACAGGCTTGTATACAGAAGAAGCAGAACATTTTCTCTAGAAGGCACCTCAGAGCAAACTAAACTAGACTGCTATTCTGAAGAATTTCATAAATGTACCTCTGCCAAATACAGAGGAAGCCTAGAGAAATTAGCCTCCTGTGTCTGAAGTTAGTCATTGTAAATACTCCCCAATGTCCTGCTTTATACTATGTCTTTATATAAAAGTAGATCAAATAATTGGACTGTCATAAAAATATGGCAAAGGTACTTGTGCAGATAAGGATGGCTTCTTTGACGTAAATTTAATTTTGAACTTTAGGAGATGCATGATGGTATTACACTAAATCAGAAAGAATCCCTGTGGTTGGGAAGACAAAGATAAAAGCAGAGTTTGGATTTATTCTGCCTCTATTTCTCTCTCTTTGACCATTAATTGGAATCCTAAACTAATAAGTAGAGGAAAAAAACTAATGTTAATATTTAAATATGACTGTTTTTTTACTTTAAAAAAGTAGAGCTTTTTCTTACTTTTATTTACCATTTAATCATTCCATTTGTGTAGGGAACATTTAGACCCTCATTCGAGGATACTTACGAAGACAAGGAATACACATTTAAAATTTGCTTGGATACAAACTGCAGGATCGGATTTTTTGTAAGTCAGAATTTAAACCAAAAAAATATTTTCTGCTAGACTGTAAGACAAGTTAGCCAAATGCCTAATGAAACACAGCACTACAATAAAAATATAGATGTTATGCATGTGCATCCTAAGCATGTCACATCACCAATCTAAATTGTTTTATATCACCCTGAAGGTCCTTTAGACAACAGTTTGAAGCCAATTTTTTGCTTACTCTGTTGTTTTTTTTTTTCCTATTTACATGCCTTGAATATGTACAAGGTTAACTTTGAAAGACGTGATGCATTCCCTCTGTGCTTTCCATATTGGGAAAGATATTTTGGATATGTATCTGTTTTATCTTTATTTGAAAGGATTTCACAAATAGATTGTTTTATACTTCTCTTCATGATCAAAAGAGAAAAAGACCTGGATAAGACATGATCAAAAGAAATTTAGAAACAATCCCATAATAATTCATTTGAGCATAAATAAATAAATGCAAGTCAGATAAGACTGAACAGACAGATGGCAAATAAAAATCATAAATAAATAACATTAAACTTATGACTGTGCATAAGACCTTTCATAAAGTACAAAGAATCTACAAAGACAAAATCAGTAGCAAATAGTGTTTCTACTCTTTCCATGTAAAATAAAATTTTCTGCTTAGAATTGGAAAGATGTTTAGTGAAGATATCTTGTTTCTGCAATTTTGCATGGACTATTGCATATCTATTATAGCTTGATATGCAGAATGACTTTTAGAAAGGAAAACCATCAGAATAAGCAGCATCCATGTGATAGAAATGTCTTTTGATTCAAAAAAGAAAGGCAAAAAAAGGTATGTTGAAATGTCAGTGTCCTTAGTGCAACATTTGGTATAAAAACATTGAAATTGAAATATTGGTGTTTAAGCTCAGCGATTGATTCAATATTGAATACTGTTTCAAAGGCTGTGCCTTTGTCTTTAGGAAGTGTGACTGTGCAGTATATTTCAAACCTGTAAAGATTTAGGGATACTTTTTCAGTCAGTAATTGTACTGACTTCCATGGAATTTTCAGGATAGAAAAGTATACTTTGCTTATTATGCATGCTCTAAGGCAATTACAATGCTGTAAATGTTCAGTAATGTATCACTGGGGTAGACTAATAATTAAGTCAATCACCATGAGGTAACAAACTCATTGTCCAGTATTTACTTACTATTTTATAAAATCTCTAATATGCCTTAGACAATCACCATATTATGACACGAAATTCACTCAACATCAGATAAGGGATGACTTACTTACTCATATAAGAGGTGAATTTGAAAGCTTTGTGAGAAAAATCCCTGTGTATGCTTTCCAAAGAGAAAAGAAAGTTCTCAACTGAAAAAAACGAGCAGTTTAATTAGGGTTCAACTCCGAACCATCCATAGGGGGAGCCTTTCAGTTAGCTATAAAAAACCCACAGGGAAACCAGGGAAAGATAGGTGTTACAAACACCCTCCTCAGTGTAATACTGGAACCATGGCTGCTGAATGGTTATTACAGCTTACGGTGAAAAACTTTAAATTCATCAGGTATGAAAAACAGGAAAACGAACCCTATGGTTATATACAAATGGATTAAAGTAGAGTGGACAATAAATGGTTACTCGCACCTTCTAGTCTTGAAGTTCAAAATAGTGACTAAGGAATACATTTCTTGGGATGTCCCATGTGATTTACAAATGTATCATTCTTCTCCAATATTAGTGTTACCACTGAACCCTGAGGCCACTGTCAGTCTGTTCAACAGATAGTGCTCAACATCTTCAACCGTTTGAAGACAAGGAAGACAAGTAACACTAGAGTGCGGTATAGAAGCCTAAAGTCATACACATGTATGCTAAATTACTTATCTACATCTGGCAATTTCTTGCATGTTTATAGGTAAGATTGGCAGGACTGCTTGTTATTCAGGTTGGTTGACATTTCCCATTATAGTATTCTGCACTTAGCCGGATATAATCTCACAAAATTTTACCAGTTTAAACTGAAACATTTTATTATTAATTCAGAGGCCAAGATCCTTGGGAAAATCTTTGTCAAGCTGATTCAGTTACTCCTGAGGGTAAATACAGGGTAAGTTACATTGTAAACTCAAGGAAAAAGTATTCTGAGGGCTATTTGCTCTGTAAATATCTGGTACTCAAAAGCTTTGACTTAAGGCATACTTCTAAAGTGTGCATTATGTAACTTCATGCAAACATGTCAAAAATTGTCCAGGTTGGAAAACTCAGGATGTTGCCTTTTACCCATACTCTGTAAAAACTTTTGATCCTAACAGCTTTGGCTTGGTGTAGATGCTTGCTTTCATCAGTGAGCCTGCTTCAGCCAGTGCAGAGTAATACCTTCGACACAGCTGCTGATTTGGATGGCCGTAGGCCATAAGGAGCCCAGGAGCAAATTCTGTACATCTGTATGTAGAGCAGGAGAGCTCTCCTGTGCATTTACTGAGCACCAAGGAACTGTGAGCATTCAAAACTGGGAAAGGAACAAGCTGAGCCTAAGTGGGTATGAGAGAGTGAATTAGGGACAAAAAAAATCCACCTGAGGGAAGGCAGTACAAAAATGGAACTAGCAGTGTAATAACAACCTCACAATGTTAGAAACTAGAGAGTGAAGCCACAGCTGGGTTGGCAAAGACACAGCAAGACAGAGAGAAAAACAAGAACCGGGGGAACAGGATGAAAGTAGGTACAAAGAACCAGAAGGGTTAGTGAGTGAGATTAGCTGGCAAGGTATTTGGGCTGAGATTGGGAAGGGAACTGGGGAGTGTGTGTGTGAGGCAGTGCGATAGATCTCAGGAAGAGCTGGCGTACTGGAGGGAGCCAAGGCAAGGCACCTACCATGCCGTGGCTGCAGGAATGCAGGCACAGGAGGAACAGGAAGACTAATTGAGAAGCAAAGACAGACAGACCTGGGCCTAAGCAAAGAAACAGGGGCAAAGAAACAAGGGAAAAGATCGGGTCCAGCTGCACCAGAAGATTTAAGAGAGGGGTAGACAGTACAGCAGAAGTCTGAAGTGAGGGGAGCAGTTGGATAATGCCCAGCTGCATCTTGTCAGCACAGAAAAGGTGGAGAAAGAGTTCTGAGTAAAGCCTACTTGGCCTCTTGAACAGCATCCTACTTATTCAATAAATAATGTAATAAAGAACTAAGTTGATCGCCAGGTAAGGCAGTCAAGTGGCCAGAGAAGAAATGCCTGTTCTTTATGTGCTGATTTCAAAGATCTAAGAATAGTATCTCAGATTCTCCATTTGTAAAAAATGCTGGACCCCAGTGCCAAGATAGGGGTCTGTAAGACCGAAATTCAATTTATTCTCCACATCTGGCAGTGAAAAATGACCAGTATGGTTAGAAAAACTAAATACAGTACTTAAACACAAATTACTATAAACCATTACTGTGGAGTCACTAAGGAAAAGGTGCTCTGAGTTTGAGTTTGATTGGTATATGAACAGGTTTACTTGACATGATCAACTGTGAAAACAGGAAGCAGCCTTAGTTGTAGATTGAAAAATTCTCTATCTTCTGCTTTTAGTAAGATTATATAGAGCTATACTTTTCCTTTGGAAAATAACACACTTCTCAAGCACATGAAGCAATACAGTAGGATTTTCTCATTTTCCTGTTTTTTACTGGGGATGTATTTATCTTTCAGTATGATAAATAACAAATTCTGCACAACTCTGCACATTAAATGATGCCAGAGCATAAAAGTGGTAATGCTGCTTCATATTACAAAAATGTAAATAGATAAAATTTACAATACCTCAAAGTATTTTCAGGGACTTTAATTTTTATATGTAAACTGATATGTAAATAAGGGGTAAAACATGACAAAGGTAAGGCAGTTTTCAGTGCTATAAAATTTTTACAGACTAAATTATTTTCATATATATGTGAGTGAGAGGAGGAAGAGGCAATGCCTCACAGATCAAACACATAACAGATCAAACCATAATTTTCTACATGTCGTAAGATACCTACATTGACATAATAACTTTCATGCACTTGTTCAAAACATTTCAGCTTTCTGACAAAACAGCTAAGAAATGCTTTCCAAATTTCTCTTTAAGATTTCCCTTCTAACTCTCGAAAAGTCTTCCTTATCTTCCTACTATGTAAGAAAAATGGGTTTTGTACATTACTAAGACAATAACACGAACCTCTGGCCCTTTCTACTGCCTTCCATCAGCCTGTTTCAATATTCCTGCCTATAGGTTTTCATCTTGGCTGTTAATGTTGCTGTTTGTTGTTGCTTGGCTGTTAATGTCTCCATATCTAGCAAAATCTGCAAAAGTAAGCACCACCCCTCAAGTCATTACATTATTTTCATATAACATGTAATCAGGAGCACATAGTAAATGATCCAAAACCAGAAAAATATATTTCATCTTACAATGGTCTAGCATTTTAGGAGCTACTTGCAGTGATAGTCAAATTAACAGCATTCTTTTGAACTTGCTATTTTATTTAAAGATAGGCAAGTTTGGGGCTTCATTCAGATATTTTCACTGTTGCAGGATTTTTCCTCTCTTTGTGACTGCTATTGCAACAAGGATTGCTTTTTAAAAAGTTACATGGTTAATGTGCAAAATCCCTTAGAGTAAATAATTTTTAAAATGTTTTTAATGTTTTTTAAAAGGAATGCTGTAAAGTATTATACTTATGTTACAACACCTATATGTGGGGATAATTACCCTGCTAAGCACTCAATTTACAATCAGAAAAGGTTGCAATGTCTTGCAAAGCAATTGTTCCATCTTTGCTAAATTACAACTTTAATTGTAACTCAGCAAATGTTTCTAGGCATCTGTAGCAAACATTATGAACAGGATGATTCTGATTTTACATTTTTTTTTCTACAGATATCTTCCTCCTCTAATGCACCTGTCTTGCAGCCCTGACAAATCCAAAGCAGAGGAGCACCATCTAGTTGTTTCTATACCAAAGCTGCTACCTTTTTCTTTAAAAGTATGTTCTATTTTTGATACTATTCTTTTCAGATATTGTTATTATCAATAAGATGTTAAACAATCATAATTGCTTTAGGTGTATTTAGGCATGAACTCCCTTTGTACTGTCTAATATTTATTTCTATATGAATGCAAGAAGATATTCAAACAAGGAACAACTTAGCATATTAGATTTGTCTGGCTCTTTTGTGTGTGTTTTCAAGTAGGATTTGGTGTCTAGACAGAGGACACCTCAGCATTAAGCATCAGCAGGAATGATCTCAGCAATTCCTTTGTCCTGTTCTCAGCAATGTGAGCAAGACCTGCTAGCACAGTCAGCCACTGCTGAAGTCCTCAGCAAAAGGGAAAGAAACAGATGTGTGAGACACAGCTTGCTAATGTGAGATACACCCCTATGGTTCTTCAGCATTTCATAAAGCAAACACCTATCACTCAAGTGGGTTTAGCTTTTTCACTTTTAAATTTAACTGGGTTTGGGGTGGGGTGGGGTGTTACAGTATTTGGAGCAATACAAACAGGATTTTTAATCCTAGTTTTAGCAGCATTTTCCTTATTGAGTACAGCATAGGTATTTTATGCAGACTGCAGAAAAGTGCAGTCAGAATCTTTGTTGCAATCAGTTCACCCGCAGACTAACACTGCAGACCATCCACTAAAAAATTAAAACGGATAATTTTACCTATGAATTCTATAGTTTGTCAGCATGATTCCATGTAGTGTATGTATTAGTACCAGAAGAAAGAAAGTACTTGGCAAAAACATAATACCTAAAGAGATCTATATAAGTCTGCCTGTAAGAGTCTGGCAGGAGAACTAAGAAGGTCATTGTATCATTTTTACAGTTTCCCAAGTGAAAACTATCTTCGTCCAGAAAAACTCCCTAAAGCTGCATATCCAAAGGCACCTGGAGAGCTACACTGTATTCTAGACATTAATTTAAGAAATCCAAAAAGCCTGTAATACACAGAAGAAAAACTATCTTGTCATAGGCATATTTCTTTGCCCTTGGCTGCTAAAAAAACCCCACAGCATCTTCAAGTTACAAACTAAATAGGTTCAATCATTGGACTGGGATAAATAAAATCATCTATGTAGACCTATTCTCAGAGACAACAGAATAAAAGTAAAACAAAGGTGGAAAATTGTGCACACGTCTATAGACTTTATGAGGGAGTTGCTAAAGGATAGCAAGGAAAAGCACAAAGCACATTTATATATGTCTTCAGTGTTGTGGTAAAGCTTGTAAAGAATGATTAACTGACTGAAGAAAAAAAGGAAGTAAAGCATTTGAGAAACAACATTCTAAGTCATTCGAAGTAGAACTTTGTCTTAACCTGTTATATAATTCACTTCATAAAAGATGGTACCCTGGGAAACAGATGGATGCTATGAATTCAATTCTTTGAAAGAACTGTTAGAAGCAGCTTTCCATGACTCCTAATGAGGTCGAGGTTTATTATGAAATGAGCTAAAGCATTCTAATATTGGAAAAGGACATTTAAAGTTAAAATAATCAAAATGCATTTTCATGAACTAGTGTTAATGGTAGGAATGTTGCCCTTCTTCAGCTTTGCTTCTCTAGGAATCACCAAGGTAGAGAGATTGCAGGTACTGAAAGAAAATAATCCTTTAAAACAGCAGATGCCATCTCATTTTCTATTTGGATCCTGGAATCTTGATGAACTTTCATAATCTTTCATAATCTAATTATCCTGACCTGTCAGATAAATACAAATAAAAATAAATAAACACAATAACAATAAACACAAATAGAGCTGGTAATTTCACAGTTAGGGAAGTTAAAATATTCAATGCATTTTATAGAACAGTATTAGGACCATTGCACCAACACCTAATATGTATCTTACATCAAAGCCTGGTAACCCAGAACTAGTTAAAAAGAGCCAGAAAAATAAACAGAGGAAATACTTCAATATCTTTATCAGTCAGCTACCCCCACTGGAAATGGAACCATGTGTCAGAATATTAAAACAAAGTCACTGGCAAATCTCCCAAGATAACAGTTGTACTATGCCCAGCAAAGTCATACATCATAACAAACAATCTCTGTAGGAACAGAGACCATCTAAACAAAACCAAAAATTGGTTCTGACTCTCTCCTTCTTGGGAAGATTTGGAATGTTAGCCAACACTTTGCTAAGTTGCTCTTGATGATCAGCCCAGCCATGGTGTCCCAGATCAGTATGTGCTTTCTGTATCCAGGCAGCAAGTCCTTTGAACATCTGACTTAAACCCTAAGGAGTGGGGTGTTCTTGTATAAGCTAACTCTTCCACAGATATCTGTAAGATGCAACAAGACCTTCCTATTGCTTTGTCAACCCCCTTTTGTCTATACTACAGAAACTAGTTGGTTCACCTCATTATCCCAGATGCTGCTGCCTTTCAACAACTGCAGTGACCACGTTGTGTTAGTATGAGGTCATTTGTGAGACAGGGGAAAGTAAACGAAGAGTGTGAGCCCCGAGAGAGCTCTATCTAGAGAAAAGCAAAATCCAGCATGGATTTTGTAATGTCCCTTTTTATCCCATTCCAAGTTTTTATTCACAGTGAAAGGCAAGAATTGTCACATGCATCTCCAATGGGGATTAGTTCCACATCTACTGCAGAGTTCAGGAACAAGTATCAACCTTATTGCAGACAAAGGAAGACTACAGTACAGACATCTCAAGCACCCAGGGATGCCAGATACTGGAAAAACATTCAAGTCCACTTTGTGGGCAGCAGGTTCATACCAGGAGACCAGGTTTGTATTTGGTTTCAAGAGAGCTGTCACTCCAGAAGAACTGTAAGAGAACAGAAAGAGCCTAGTGGTGAGCTATGCCTAGGGCTCCAATTTTCTACCTGAGCTATGGGTACACTTACCACAAGTGTCTCACTTTTTGTTCAGATGATGTGGACTGCAGCAAGCTGCTATTTACTCTCAGGTCCACAGAAGCAGCCTGGACAAGGACAATGAATGCTCTAGAACTGACCTCCTCCCTCCCACACCTTCCTCTTCCAACACCCCAATAAGTTTCTGGCCAAGAAGCAAGGGGCAGGAATCTGCAGAGGAACTGGCATTGCTGCAGCTGCTGTTCCTGGTCCAAAATTCAGTTTCCAGGCTTTTTTTTAATTTTCATTTGTTTTTCAAGAGGGAAAAGGCAGGACAATGGTGGGGTCAAAAGACCAGCAAGCGAGGTGTTGTGACAGTGTGTCAAAGGAAAGTACAATCAGCATTCTGGCAGTGGGGAATAGTCAGCTCTGCTCTGATAGGGAGTAACACTAAAATTGTTTTGTTGATTTCTGGGTTTGGGTAGGGGTTTTTTTTATGGTCTGTACAAGTTCTCTGTTAGCTTGGCTTACGGGTACAATGTTTGTTTAAAGAAAAATACAGTTTAGACATAAAGTAGCCACTACAGTGAGAAGAGACTGACCTCTTTCAGGTGAGAGAGAGAGGTGGTGTTGCTGGTGGACAGGAAGCATCAAGGACATCATTGGTGGTGCCAGGCAAAATTAGCACATGCAATTTAACACTTTTGATTTCTGGTACTGAGGAAAGTCCTTTTTTCTCTCCTTTGTGTAACAGGAATTTAGATGGGAACTCATGCAGTCCATAAGTAGTGGTTTTACCTTGTAAATGCAGTTGGTCAATTTGGTAAGTGTACTACATGGCTGATTATTCTAGTAACACTTTTTTTTTCCCTGGAGGTTTTTCTTTTAATGTTTGTGAACAAGTGTAGTAGCCAACAGTCATTGCCAAAGACTTACTTCCTTACTAGCAATCTTATCTGGACCTCAGCCATGTCCATTCCCTGCTACTCTCTCATTTCTCTGAAACCATCTTGGTCTCTCTGTTTCCTTTTTCTCTGTTGCAAATACTGTTGTTGAGAGAGGAAAGTGCTCTCTCTTAAAGAATACGTACAACTCCATCCTGTTTACTCCACGTTCAGATTGACCTCCTGCTCAAAATAGCAGAGCTGCACTATTTTATCACAATAAATTACAGCCTCTTGAAACAATGAAACTTGAGTTGAAATGTTTCTGCTGAGTATAACAGGACATAAGAACACCTAGAAAAAAAGCAATGAGCGAACATTAACTAATTGATTCTTACAGCATTCCTATGCTACAGGAAAGTAAGAATTATTAAATCAAACAGAGAAAACAGATGCATCTCCTGACATCTTGAAAATATATCATTATGAAGTAAAAATGTTTACATGAACTCCCCCCACACTACATTATTGGTACCTATTTATATTCAGAAATTAAACCCTTTGGTCATTATCTATGATTACTTTGGTTACCCTTGAATTTAGTAAATAAGGTCTTTATCTCTGTTGGTCAGATAGCCTACTTTCAGAGCAGGATAGCAAGAGCAATGTTCCTATGATGTAAAATAGAACTATTGCAAAAATTGCTAGCTGTGTTTCCTTTTTAGTTTCTAAGTGACTTCTGAAACTCAACTGAGATTTAAAATTTATGTAAGAATAGTTTTTAAAAATTAAGAAACTGCCTTGCCTGCAGCATTTCAGATTAACGATGCTCCTGATTTTCTCTTTGTAACCTGAAGCATTGATCAGCCTTGATTCATGTAGAGAACATCTTCTGGTGTGCTGCTTTCTTGTGATGTGATGGATATAATCTCATTTTATAAAACTCAATATACTTGTTTTACTAGCCGAAGTTTTTTCCTGGATTCTTGCTTTTTGTCCCCCAAATTACATACATCTCCTGTCTTCACCAATCAAACATAACTTCTGCAGCAATACATGCCATATCCTGGCTTTATACCCTGGGTGTAGTGATCCTGACGTTATGATCAGACAGGTCTGGGACAAGGACATGATTTTCCTTTTTCTCTCTGAAGCCAGATATGAATGAAGTCCTGATTTTTTTTCACCACTGAATGATGCAAAGAAGTGAGGCCATGTGTAACACAGCTGTCAAAAATGAGGCCATATTTCATAATATGCTGTCTTTCACAATGAAGCACACTTAAAAGTTTCTCATCCTCAAGAGCGCCTTCTTGCTCTGAATCAGATCACTAAAATTAAAGAATATTATTCAAAAATAATGTGTCTTGGAGGAGAAGACATTACTTTTAACCTGAATGTAGCCAACAATGAATGTATCACAAACACCTAACAGCTTACTCTCACTAAGAAGGGAAAACAAACAACAATGGAAAGGGACAATTCCGTAAGCCTATTTCACCTTCAGAGATATTTGATCATGGATGTACTGCATGAATATTGTGTGTCCATCTACTTAAGGTCTCTCTATTTAAAATAAGAGGAGCCAAATGTTATCTTTGGTGTTACTATGAAGTTCAAAATGCTCCTGATATTTAACATATTGAGAATTATGATGATACTAATATGTAGTAGATTTGTTAAACTGTTGGAAAGCATACATCATCCTAGTAAAATTTTCTCCATGCTTCTAATAAGACATACACATACTGGATCCTCAGTTCTCCCCTTATAGGGAGGGAAAAAGAGATAGACCTCATTCAAAAAGACATACACCTCACTTATCCCATTGTTTCTTCTGAGCTTTGCTGCTCCTGAAGTTTCTCTCTGTAGGAAAATTTTGTCTCTTCCTCATCTTTAAGAGACATTCAAACACTTTTTATGACCCAATATACTGCCAGTGAGAACTCCTTCTTCCAACATGAAGGCAAAGCAGTTGAATTCCACAACACTAAGTATAATCCTAGAGTATAAATGCTTTTACAATCCCATTTGAGACTTTATATACTACTTTTCATTTCAGAAAGGATAGAGATGCAACTTTTTTCTTAATAATATATTAATTTCCTTTTTTTCTGATACAATTTTGCTGTTACCTTCAAGTCCTACATGAGAGTGCAATGACCTATTTGTTTGCCCCAATATTCTGCCATTTTTGAGAATGTTATGTTTAGGCCTAATTTTTCCAAACCAATTAACAGTTTAAGATGCTTAATCCAAACTTCTCTACATGTCTTGTTTCAGAGGAATGAAGATATTTTCTAAGTCTGTCAGCAACTTACCAAGATAAAAGAAGTTAACATAGGCCATGAACATGCAATGAATTTGTCATTCCACTGTAACAATTCTTGTACATGCTTTGCCTCTTGTAAAATTTTCTTGCTAGCCAGTGAGAAAGAGTAATCAATCACTCACTTGCTTCTAAGGTAAGAGCAGTTACTTTTTGGCAGTTATTGGACAAGTTGCTGTGCTGTAAATAAACAGATGAATTCCATAGCAACTTCTTTATAGGCCTGTACCTTAACAACAAAAATGTTGTCTACAGTAGCCACGCTGAAATTTAAGCACCCAAAATTATCATTAAAAGTCTGTCCATTAGTCTGGAGCCTACCACCCATGTCCAAAATGTTTTTACTGCCAGCCATACCCTCATGAGTCTCAGGCCTTAATTTCTAGCCAACTAAAAAAGCTGTGAAGATTTCAGCTAGATGAATAAAACACAGTTTCAGAAATGTTATGTAGTGCTGCTGGGCTGCATGAAAGAATAAGTGTTTAACTTTACCATGGAAATGTGACATATGTGCGGCAAATTAAGATGATACAGCAAGAACAAGGTAATCTTTTAGTTCACACGGTGTCTAGCTTTGTGTTACGCAATGTATCAGAACTGCACCATGTGAAAGAATACAAAAACTAAAGTAGCTAAATAACCACCTCAAAATAATCTCATTCTTGGACTTCATAACAAAAATATCTTTGTTCTAAAACTTTGGGATGCCTTATAAAAGTCAAATAACAGCCCTGCTATCAGTCAGTGGCTTTCACTATTTTCCAGTCTGTGGACCTCTACAGCTTTTCCAGTAGATCTGTATGTCAATTTAAATTTTCACATACATTGAATTATTGCACAACAAATACTGTTCCTATTGCAGATCCCTAACCAGTGATCTATCTGTAGCTCAGAGTAGAAACACTGTCATAATAAATCAAATTCACGTAAGTGTTCTCCGAGCATTACATAATGACACTGATCACTCTTAACTGGGGAGCACCCTTTTACCTTGTTTCATTTTGTTTTGAACAGTCTGACAAAGTTTCTTACTCTTTTGATAGGTTTTGTTGTTTTCTGATGACCCAAATATATTCTGTCTCTGACTTGCTAAATGAGAACTCCAACTGACTCTATCAATAATTTTTATAAATGCTGCACTAAAAACTAAGTGCTTCATAACATCCTGGACGACAGCATTCCCAATGGTGATATGTTCATAGAATCATAGAATATCTCAAGTTGGGAGGGACCCATAAGGATCATCCAATCCAACTCTCTGCTTCTCCCAGGATGACCTAAAACTAAACCATATGACTAAGTGCATTGTCCAGGTGCTCCTTGAACTCTGACAAACTTGGTGTCGTGACCACTTCCCTGGAAAGCCTGTTCCAGTGACAGACCACCCTCTCAATGAAGAACCTTCTCCTGGTGTCCAATCTGAACTTCTGATGCAGCTTCATTCCATTTCCTTATGTCCTATTGATGGTCACCAAAGAGGGGAGATCCCCAACTCCTCCTCTGCTGCTCCCCTTGAGGAATTTGTAGACTGCAATGAAGTTACTCCTCAGCCTTCTCTTCTCCAAGCTTAACAAACCAACTGACCTCCACTGCTTCTTGTAAGTCTTGCCCTTGAGACCTTTCACAGAATCACAGAATCACAGAATTCTAGGGTTGGAAGGGACCTCAAAGGATCATCTAGTCCAACCCCCCTGCCAGAGCAGGGTCACCTA